>OX596380.1:210313557-210483557 GCA_951394425.1 Tipula unca
GAACTTTATCGAAAAATATTTTTATAGTCCTATTTCATCCAACATGTACAATTTAATCACAATCGGTCAGGAATGACTTAATCCTAGGCTATTTTCCAGAACTTCATTCCAAAGTCATTTTAGAATTTTCTAGCCAACATACCGAATATTTCTAGCCAACATACCAAGTTTCATTACAATCAGTCAAGGAATGCCCTAGTTTCGTTCCTGTTGACTATATTACCATATTCTAGAACTCTCACCTAAAAAATATTTTATTCCAACATGTCGAAATTTTATCATAATCGGTAAGAAATGGCCTAGTTCCATTTATGTTGGCCTTATTCCAAAAATACGAGAGCTCAATCATGGTTGGTCAATAAATAGCCTAATAATTGATTCCATATAGATATACGTGAAATATTCTTCTGATATTCGCCTTATTATACGAGACCACCGCCATATTTTTGGATATTGGCAAGTTCTATCCATAATATGCTGACGGCCTAAATAAATTATTACGTGATAAAAATTTTCTTTGAATATCAGTATTAAATTTAGTTGATTTTAAGCTTATTAGTAATCAGTTCGATGTGACCATAGAAATGTATTTTTTGGATACATTTTTGACGTACAATACTGTGGATACAAATTTGATATAAAATTGTTGCTATCGATTTTGGAGCATATAAAACCTCTAGGAAATTAAGAAGAATTCTAAAGATATAAATTGAGTGTTAAGTCGTTTGTATGTGCTTACATATTTTACATGAAAATTGTTTATTTGCGACCTTTGCAATTTTTGTATTTTTCGATTAAAGTTTATAATTTGGCAGGGAAAACCTGTGACTTAAACAAAAAAATTATGAAGCCATACAAGACAAAGACATCAGCTAAGGTAATCGATGAAGAAAGGACATTGAATTATTGAATAGCCGAGTTAGAAAATGTGTAGAATTATTTTGGGTTTCAAATGGTTTTCTTTTTTAGGAAGAACCATATTTTGTGGGCCACAAGACACGTTATACACAAACACAGTGCCAATATATCTTTGAAATGTTCGTAATATTTTGAAAGTTTAAGTAAATTAAAGCCGTTGGTTTTTTAGAGAGGCAAAGCCGAGTAGTAATTTTAGACACATGAATTTGATTTTGAAATGAAATAAATTTCTATAATTTAATTAAAAGTTAAATTCATCAGCAAAATTCTGACCCAAAAATAGGTCAAGTGTAACTCCTAACACCAATATAAAATATTTAACTATAAAATGTTCTTGATTGTATACATATATATGTATATATGTATATAGACATTTACAAGTTGTTGGCTTTGTGTTTTTTTTTACTAACTTGGCCTTCGTGGCAGGAGGGTCTCCTCTTTAAATTTGCTCCAGTTTGGGCTGTATTATGGCTATTTCAAAGGCGTATGATCCAATGGGATGTAATGTGTAATATGTGATAAATCATGAATTAAATACCTCTGTGTTACAACAAATGTCACAATCATCATACAGGGGCGTGCATTTACAGCTGCTATCCACATCTTTTTTGTCTATAAAACACGCGACAGTTTGTTGCCCGCTGTCTGGAATGTTTTATCCAAACTTATATATGTATGTATATATATGTAAATATAATAAATTTTCATCAAAAACCTAAATCAAAACTTACCGGTTATTATGTTGCCTGCGGTATTTTTTATGATCATACTGGCCGGAAATGTGTAACTAAGTCGTTTGTGTGAAAGTTGGACACATTTTGCCTTAAGAATTTTACATACAAATTCAGATGGCTTTTCCTATAAAAATTAAAGATTAATAACGACGAAAGCGTAAAAATTTCAAAATGAGGAATTAATAAATGTATATATGTATATAAATATTTATTAAAATAATACTAACCAATAATACCACGGCGAGGAATATCTTTTTATTTTCGACAATTACCTTATCGAATACGGCTTCGATCTTTAGTTTATCCGTAACTACAACATTTACAATTGTATTCTTTTCTAAATTCAGCACGAATTCTCGTCTTTCGTTATTCTTATAAAATTTGAATCGCTCCACATCATTATTTATTGCGTTCAAATATTTCCATATGTTGAGGTAAATCGGTTGAAAAAACGAAAAATTGGATGTAACTAACTTTATTTTATCATTGAATTTAAAAACATTTCAGATCGCATTTGCTTCGTCATTCTATTATCTACGTAGATTTACAAAACTAGTTCGATCGGGACTACTAGCCTGTTACCGTATAACACCGATGTTTTCACTACAAAGAAAGTTTTGGGCGATGTTTGAATCACATTATCTTGAATCACAAAAAATCCCAGACGCATACTTCTTTGCACTTTAACTTAGCCACAAAAACGTAGCTTCTTGAATAAATCTTGTGACTCTCTGGTGGGGTAGGTTGTTATAGTATCCTCCAATTCCGGCAATTGGCTCAATGCTGTGTGCCTCATTTATAATATATTAACATATTACGGTAATGTAGTGCAAGGAAATTTAAAATCTAATACTTTAATATCATAATAATTATAGGATTCCAAGTAAAATTGAAAATGTTGTATTATGTATTTGATATATGTATGTGCATACTTGTGTTCAATAGAAAGGTCATATATTTAGAATTGTAAATTTTATGATTCTTATTAAAAGATAAACCTTAAGTTTAGTACCTATTATAATTATAGAATTATTCAATAAAATTTGATAAAATTATCAACAAGAATTTCCCAATATATAGGTAGGTAGGTACAGTTCTCGGTATTTTACAAAATTGTTGATCTTGTGATAACAGAGCAAACAAAAACTTATTTATCAGAGATAATTATATTAATAATAAACACCAGTATCAAGAAGGCAGTAGCAGAATGCTATTGTTTTTATCAATGTACTGGTAATGGAATTCAAGATGTTGTATAGATATTATATCTATACTGTACGAAACACCTTTACTATCATTCAATAATGTGTCTAGGCTAAGAATCAAAATCGACGATGGCGCCTTTTGGTGAAGGGTGAGTATCTAAGGCATATAGAAGTGTACACCTCTGTAAAGGTGATAAATAATAAAACTAAAAGCGCCGAGCGAAACTTAACCCTAGTCACTTTTTTACGAACGTAGGATAATGAACTCACATTTTTGTTTGTTTCATTTCCGTTTAAGAGAAGACATTTTATGTTACAGTGATTTAATTTCTTCACTGTAACATAACTCATAAGTATTCGCTTTTTAACGCAAAAGACATATAAAATACAAAAGTCCCAGACCATTTCATGTATAAACATACTTTGATCACCTTTCGCTCGTATGTATATAGCATTGTCATGGTTTAACTTAGATTTTAAAAATATTTCCAAATAAGTTTTTTAATTTTTGATTATAAAATGGCCATCCATTTTGTGACACCAATTTTATTGATAATATACAATTATTTTTCGTAATCAAAGAAAGTATTTCTAACTATGGGTTTTTTAATTATTGTTTTATCTTTTGAAAATTTTGGCGATAACATACAGTTGAGAATTTGGGGAATTACCCAAGTTTTATGATCTAAAGAAAAATTGTTTTACTGAATTGAGGCAAACTTTTATTGTATACCTTCAAACTACAATGTTCAAGAATATTATTCAAAAAATGTTTAAATTAATCGTTCAATAGGATCTGGCGATCGTTTTTCATTGTATGTGTTTAAAAATATTCCTATGTGTAGCGCAAATTTCACTTTACCAGTCGCTAATAGTAGAAATACATACTTGATAATTTTAAGTTAACAGATTAACAATTGTAACAGATTAACAATTTTTTTAAAATTTTTAATTCCGAAAATAGCGTAAAATGGATTAAAATTAAATTAATCAATTTGTGTGATATTTTTAATCACCTCATTACAAAATATCATTATTTTCTATATTATCCACATTATTATTTTCGTAACGGTTTAAAAAGAATACCAATTTATGTAGATAATAGATATATGATTTCTCCATTACGATTACGAATATTTTCGATACCAAGCACAATTCATTTTTTTCTTAAAAATAGATTTATGTGAAATGGGCTAACTGACATTTTGCATTCATGTCTGTATTTATAATTATTTTTTGGTATTTTATTTAAATATTTATATAATTAATAATCGTTAACTTTGTATAACTAAACAAGCAAATGTCAAATTGGGATAGTGGACTAAGTTCAACATTTTTCCGTTATACGTGTTGTAATTCAGTTTTTATGCGTAGAAAACATATTCATTCTTATATTGTTGTGGAAAACATAAATGTCGTTTCTCTAACATTCCATTTTTCCTATACAATTTAACACTTATACGCTACTATAATTTTGAAACACTGTACCTCTTGACTAGTTTTATTCTCCATCTAATCAATTTAATTATAGGTTTTCACTTGAACTGACAAATTTGACATAGCGTTCAATTTTAGTAAAATAAATAATTTTAACTGCACAATATCCAAACCTGTAATGTACGTTTAAACTATATACTACCGAATAATATAAGATTTGTATATTATAAATTAATTAAACAATGAAACTCATATTTAACATATACATATGTTTATGTACCTACTTAATAATTGATTAGATTTTGATCTCTATAGCTGAATTTCAAATTCAAAAAAAATTACAAACTTTTTGATTATAATTATCTATCATTTTTTAATTAACTACGATAAAATATATGACAAGTATATAAAGCCTTTTATTTTGTGTATATATACCATCCGTGTCGGGCTATATACGTATTGACCTCCACAAAATAGCTGTTATAATATTTTCAATAGTATGAAAACGGAATTTTATAATTTTTAATACAATATATTGCTGAAAAACCATCAAATTCTAGAATATATCACGCTCTTGTCGTCTGTTGGCCTTTCATATCTTTAATTAATTCACCATTCAAACTTACAAAGTCATAATAAAAACAGTGTTTAAAGACCATTACTGGCCCCTGACTGCGTCAACAATTCTTGACACCAACGGTTTCGATCCTGGGCTTGGTGTTCATACTGTCCTAGACAACCAGAAGAAGCCAAGTCATTCTCAACACCGTAGAGCCATCGTCGCCTGCAACTACCTCTGCGCCTACCATATGGTGGCTCTTCTTTCAGAGATCGCTGCATAATTCGTTCCGGATCAGCACGCAGAATGTGACCGAGCCAGCGTACTCGCTGAGATCTTATTTGATGTACAATATCGGGGATCTTCATCAGATCTCTGATCTCGATATTGTACAGAGCTCGGTATGTGCCAGTTATTTCGCGTTTTGAGCCGTAAATCACACGCATGACTCTTCTCTCAAATGAAAGGAGCCATCTCTCGTACTCGTCAGCGCCCAACTTTCACATCCAAACATAAGAACGGGCCTGATCAACGCTTTGTAAAGCTTCAGCTTCACGGTACTTGATAGGTGTTTAGATTTTAGCAGTGGCCTTAGAGGATACAAAGCACGGCTGCCAGCTGCCAGCCGCACTTTAATATCGTCACCCACACTGTTATCGTGAGTAATAAAAGAGCTCAAATATTTGAACCTTCTCACTCTTCAAATGTGTAGTGGCCACTACTAAAATCTGGTAAATTTCGTTTTTGACTCATTGATCTGGAGTCCAACAGAAGCTGGAAGCTTCCTCCGTTGCTATTCAGTTCAATCACGCAAATGTCATCTGCATATGCAAGCACCTGATTGGACTGGCGATAAAAGATGTTGCGCTGAGATGTATCAGTTTTACAAAAGATGTACTCCAACATGAGATTAAAGAGTATCGGGAACAGAGCATCTACCTGCCGAACACCCGAGCTAACTGCAAAAATTCTTGATAACCTGTTCTCAATTTTAACAACCATTTATTTAACGTACCATTTTTGTTGGCATAACTAGATATTCCAGCGCAGACCACAGACTCTCTCGATTGATCGAGGCATAGGCCTGCCGGAAATCCAGGAACACCTGATGCACGGGGATGGAAGTCTCATAATGTTTGGATAGAATCATCCCGAATATCGGCCTTCCACCTTTCTCGCTTTTTCCATCTACAAATCCACTTACCTGCCCTCGTAGTAAGAGTAGCCTTGTTTTTCTCGCGATTGTAGGACGTTGTTGCACTTCACTATGGGCTATATTTTGTTGCTCAACTGCAAGACGACACTCGTCATCAAACCAATCATTCTTGGGTCTGACTTTGACTATACCTAAAGTCTGTTGAGCAGCACTGACAACCGAGGTTTTCAGTGCCTCCCAGACAGAGTTCACACAGTCAGACTGGTAATTAGCTCCCTCAATGTTGTCGCTGTCAAGATCCTGATATCGTTTCTTTTGATCTTCATTTATCAGACCTTCACAGTCGAAACGTTCCATGCGTTTCGCTGTGTTCCCAGACTTGTACGAAAACTTCCACCGTAGCTTTGCAGCGACCAAATAATGATCGCAGCCTACGTATTTGGTTGTTGGCCGATAAGTTCTCACACCCTGCACAACCCGAGCTCTCCCTTTTGAAATTAACACGGGGTCAATTTGGCTGCGGGGTATTTTGTGAGGATGGATCCATGTCTCCAAATGTACCTGTTTGTGAGGGTAAAATATGATTGCTACTCTAAGGTCGTGAGCAATTGCAAAGTACATCATTCTCTCACCATTATCGGTCGCAGTTTCGTGTCGGGAGTAGGGACCTATGTTTTCACACAAGTCGGCTTGATTTCGGCCAGCTCTAGCATTAAAGTTCCCAATTACCATTCTAACATCGTGTTCGGGTATAGATCCCATCAGATCATCCAAGTCATTGTAAAATGATTGTTTACCTTGGGGCTGGCTGACTTCTGTGGGCGCATGTACACAAATTATCGACAGGTTGGGTAACTTCATGCGCAAGCGAAGCTTACACGATCGGTTATTGACTGCTTGGATAACCAAAACAGCCTTCTTTACCTGCGGCCCAAGAAGAAATCCAGCTAAAAGATTTCCGAGGTCATCTCCACTGTATAACAACGTATAGCCCTGGGACACATGGTCTCCACTTTTAGGCCAAGGAGTTTCTTGAAGAGCAACGAGTTCCAGTCCATACTCCTTCATGCATGTGATTAGGCCCTCTAACGCTCCTGGTTTTTTAAGTGACTGCACGCTCCACGTGCCGATCCTAAATCTCATTTCGGGGTACTTGAGCGGTGGTCCGGTGTTGTTTTGGCGGTATCCCTTTTTTGTTTTGTTGACTTTATAATCAGTTGATTTTTTTACGGATGCGGGTCGTCAGCCCAGCGATCCAACCGTTTAGTTGCCTCCTACGACAAGCAAAGGATACTGTGGTAGTATTCTTGGAAAACCTGTTAGTGCAATTTAGGTTTACAAGACATGTGTGCCCCCCGAGTCCCGACCACAGGGGCTATAATAAAAGTCACAACATCTAATAATTTTGCAAATTTCTAAAATGACGATCATGTCAAAACTTCTACGATTTCACATTCTCGACATTTATTTTCATGAGATAATAACGGAGGATAAAAAACAACTACTCAACGGAGGATAAAAAATAAGTACTATTTAGAAATCTAAAAGATTGTCGAACAAGACAAAAGATTAAAATTTTCATTTCGACATTCACTAGGCCGCTCGCTGTTTCATATTTTCGCATTATCTACATTTCTTCAAAATGCTTCTCTAATATTTCAATAGTTAAGTGTTGAAATGCTATTCAATAGCTTGAACACCCAAACTTCTTCTTGGATCTAATAGTATTAAGATTTAGAAATTTAAATGTTTAGCTTAAATCTCTCTTGAATTATACATCTCTACCTGATTTGTAAATCCCACAAACATCCATCATCTGCGGGTTTTAAACACTAATATATAACGTTAAATTTCATATCCCCTTATTCTTAGCGTACCACACAACGATATTTGGTGGTTATGTATATTATCATGTTATTTTCGTAAAATTATTAATCATTTAGATATTTATATCTAATAATATCATTTAATATTCAGTTTTTTACCTAAATTACATACAATTTTTAAATAAAATTAATTGGTTTTGACAGCAGACAGGTAAAAAAATGGAACCGCTACTTTATAACCGCAAAAACGAAACGAAAGCAAATAAGGTTTTTAAAATTAAATTGAAAACCAATACCAATTTTTCACGTTTTCAAATATAAATTCAAGATGATCGATAATGCAGTTTCCGCCGAAAAATATTTAGTACTGACATCTTCAGTAAACTTTAGTAAATAAATTTAATATAGATAGAATTTTGTCGTTTAATTTATAGTTTCTGTTTTGTTGTTATTAAATCAAAACAAAATATTGTTTTATACGTATGTTTTATTATTAATACCTATTTTTGACTTTAGAATTAGAATTTTGAGGTATTTGAATTAGAATTTTGAGGTATTTGTATCTGAACTTGAATTTGTATGCAACCAAATAAATTAGCTAAAATTATTCCCAGAAGAATGCAGTGCGATCGTTTATTTAAAATAAATTGTAGCGAATACGAATACGAAATGTCAAAATAAAAAAAATTACTACCCAGTATTGTTTTTGTATTTTTGTGCTGTGGTTGTTTTGTTCAGCTCACACAGAAGCTAAGATGGCTATAACAAATGATTACTAAATAAAATTATGTTGCTTTTGTTTTTTATAATTTTTTTAGTTAAAATTCAATTCAAAAACATAAATTACATTACAGTGAAAATACATTAAATAAGACAAAAAAAAAATATTAAATTATAACACTGTGTACCAAAGAAATTGTGAAATTTTTTTTTAGTTCAATTCAAGAAATATTTTTTATTTCGGGTGATTTTGTGTGATTCAAGTGTATTGTGTGTGCCGTGTTTAGTGTTTTCTAGTAGTTCAAAATGATTAGTGCAATTGTATCAAGGATAGTAATGTAAGTGTTTTTTTAGTTTACATAATTTTCCTTAATTTTTCATTACGTGGGATTTGTATTCGATTCAAATATTGATTTTCTTGTGGCGCTGTAAAAATTTTGTCTGTTGATTTTCTGTTTTGGGTTTGGTGGTGGATCATATGGAGAATTTTTCTCTACATGTTGTGTATTTGGAGTTAAATGAATCCAGGAAACGAAGGAGAAAATGTCGCATAGCGACTTAGTTCGATTCCAGAAAAGTTTTTTTCTGTTTTCAAAGTGATTCATTGGTAAAATTGTATGTAGGTTTTATGTAAAAAATAATATATTTTATACATAAGTAGTATATAACAGTAATCAATAAATATAGAGATTTATTAATTTTAGTGGAAGCATTTTAAAAAAACAGATGCTTCTTATTAGCGTATACAAATCTGGGGTTAGTTTTCAGCTGCTCGTTGTCATCGATACGTTGATGTCCACAAAACAAGTCACTAATCATATTTCTGTTGAAAAATGAATCGATTTTATCGAAATGAATTCCCAATAAGTAACTATGTTAATCAATCGAATGTGAATAATCGAAATTACACATTATGATAAGTACATACTTTAGTACTATACATAATTATGTAAATAATTTTGTTCTCATCTAATGTGAGTGTGACATTTCTAATTGTTATTAGTTTGACGATGAAGTCATGTTCCATCCTAATATTGATCCTCTACATAGGTGTGATGTGGTGTGAGACGCAAATAATAAATTATGTTATTACTTTCATGATGATAACGCAGGATGAATGTTATGTAAAAATGTATAACCGGCTCACATTTATAAAATGACGGTTGTTGCCCATTTGTTATAAATCTCTTTTACCCTGGAGATAAACTCGACGCGACCGACGTAACTAAGAAAATAAAAAATGTTAAACTACACGAATTTGCACTAAAGCAATTATACTCGACGCGACTCTGAAGTAAAAAAAAAAAAGTTGATTTAACTTTGACTTTTTATTCTTATCTTACAGAAATTTTAAGAAATAATATCCCATTTTTATTTTTTTTTTATCATTTTGACGTTTGACCAACCAATATCCCGCATTTCATTATTTTTAATTTTTTTATTCTCTCTGCCTGATTCAATTTATTATTTTAGAATAATAATTTAAAAACGATGCAATTACAATTTTATTGTTCCATAAATGTCACAGAAATGTCAAAAACGTGAATACAAATAGTGAGTTTATCTTAGCATACTTGGGAGCGCGTTTTTGACCTTTTAAAACGTCTGAGTAACGTCGAGTATATCACATCAATTAATTCTTTAATTGTAAAATTTTTGAAATTGAATTTTAAGATAATAGAATTCATAAGTAATTCTTGATTTTAAAGTTAATTGAATCGGTTGAAAGTCGTTTTTTGATATGCGGCCAGATTTGTTAACATAACAATGAGGCGAATATCGAGTCCCCAGATTCTTTCTTGATCAAACCAGATCGGGTATTGGGTACAGATGAATCGATTTAGCTCCTGATTTGGTATAAGAGTACTTACGCCGAGGAACGGTTAATCACAATTCACAACACTGGGTTACTTAGTCACAGAAAGACAATATATCGTTCTAAAGTTTAGCAATACAATTATCCCACATATCTGCAGCTAATCGGAAATAATTCCTAAAACGTACAATGCTATTTACAAAGTACTTCGAAAATTTCAAGTTCTTTATTTCTGGCTGGTATCTGATATACATGTATGTATAGTCTTGCGAAAGGCATGAAAATTATTACACAAATTATTATTTATTGACACTGAAAACTCAATCGACCAAAGAAAAACACAATTGGCAAAATTTGTCTAAAATCGGACCACCACCTGATCAAATTAGTACGTGTGTAAGCTTTAACCGCGTATCTTTGGCAAGGAGGTCGTTCAGCTATACATACTCGGTGGATTTTAATGAAATGCGTTTGTTGGTTCACACATACACAACATTTCCTAAAGATCGCGGCATTTTTGGTAGATAAAATCGCCCATCCCGCTATTAAAAATTTAGTGTAAAAATTTGAGTCCTCAGATTCAGTAGGAAACATACACGTGGTCGTTCAGGTCGTCCAACCGAAATTATTGCTACAGTGAGAGAAAGTGTTGCAGAGAACCCACGTTTAATCAATTTCACGACGTTCTCAATTAAACTTGTCCAATTCATTAAATCTAACTTACTAATTGCTAAAATGTGAAATAAGAAATGTCAAGTACCGTGAAGCTGAACCTTTACAAAGCGTTGACCAGGCCCCTTGTTATGTTTAGATGTGACAGTTGGGAGCTGACGGATGAGTACGAGAGATGTCTCCTTACATTTGAGAGAAGAATTGTGCGTGTGATTTGCGGCCTAAAACACGAAGTAGATGGTGCATACCGAGTTCTGTACAATTAGAGATCCCCGATACTGTACATGAAATAAAATCGAATACTGGCTCGGTCACCTTCTGCGTGCTGATCCAGAACGAATTGTTCAGCGATCTCTGAAAGGAGAGCCACCATGTGGTAGGCACAGATGTCGTTACAGGCGACGATGGCTCCACGATGTAGAGAACGACTTGGTCTCTTCAGATTGTGTTAGACAGTATGAAGACCATGCTCAGGATCCAAACTGTTGGAGCCATATAGTTGACTCAGTAAGAGCCCAGTAGTGGTGTTTAAAAACTGTATATTATAATTATAAGTAAATGCGCAAAACACTTATCGTATTTCTAAACCATCATATATTTATAAGACAAAGACCTTTAATATTTAAATTCAACATTTTGATTTTCTTTTTCTCAATTAATCGAAGAATTTTTTTTCTATAATATGCACACATTGTACCGTGTACACAAACACATCAACATTTAAATTAAAATTTTACATATATTCAATTGAATACATTTTTAATAAAAAGAGATTTTTAAACAAAGAAACAAAAACTTAAGGATTTTGAGATGCAACCTACACGCGACTTGTAACAAAAACCATATGGGCGCACATACAAACATCTGACTGTCTATACAGTATAAGACTATGACCAGACTCAAGGTCAATGAGGTCAAACTACTGCTAAATAATGTAGATAGGAACAGATAAAAAAAAATACTACTTATTTTATATAAACAAAAGTAGAAGCAATTAAATAGGTAGTCATAAACAAATTAAATTGGTATAGTGCTGGAAGTCATTACAAATGATCAAATGCATACTAGCGACACAAGAAATTTTAGATTCATCAGAATTTGGAGAGAAACACGAGTACCAAAATATATATATTTGACGTTCTTTTTACACTGTCTAATCCAAACCAATTTGCTGCGATCGATTGTTTTATTCGTAAATATATTTAACAAATTAGATCGGAATTACTAAAACCCAAATTATCTTTTCTTATTATATATACAACATTTTGCCAGTTGAACTAACGTCTGATAAGGCATGAAAACTCAATAAGTATGTGCCAACAAATTGTATTATTTGTATACATATTTAGAACTTACTCTTCCCAAATAAAGACAATTTGTATTAAAACTAAACGCTACTTCGTATACTGTACACATCATATTTAAATTTTTAATAACTCATAGTTATGAAACAAAGAAGTATGCAATATCACTTTCTTTGCCTGACATAAAGAAACAACTAAAAATATAGTATGTAAGTGAACAATGGCCCTGGAATAATATTGTGGAACTTTACCATGGAACTGGTTTAGCTCATGCTGCTGTGCAACCTTGTTGAAAATGAACGAAACTATTGTATCGTGCGAGTTAGCAATATACGTACGTAAATAGTAGTTTTTTCGCAATGTAATTGTGAATTTTTATAATTTGAGTATAGATATACATATATGTAGTTTATTGTGGTACATTAACTTGGAAACTATTTATTTTTGTTTTTACTCAAAAATATCGTTAACATGCGAAATTTTGTATGTATATATTTTTTGTAGTAAATTAGTATAAAAACTATAAAGAGGTATAACTGATCAAAAAACAATGCAACGAAGAGATGCATACATCTTCTAGGTTGGGAACCTGAAATATATAATTTTGTTCAATAGTTTAGTATAATATCTGGTGTTCGCACAATTCGAGAAGAGCTCAAGAACAGATAAATTATTATTATTAAGTATTAGTAATTAGTACTTACTAATTAGTAAATATATAGATAAAAATAAGAATTTGGTTAAGATAAATTTTGGTACAGATCTATTCGTTGCATTTTGCACACTTTAATAGAAATTTCGCTTATTATGACGTGATGATTCGAAATTAAACTTTCTGTTTTCTTATTGTATTGTTACGTTTATAGATTTCTAAACAATACATGTAGATTCTAAAGTCCGATAATTTAACTGACACAAATAATTTAGAACCTGAAGTGTAAACCATTTAACAAATTAGCATATGACATCATTTTCTTATTTATATAATCTAATTGTATCTTAGTATAGTATAGTATATGTATACATATATGTATATAATATATAAGGTTGTTGATCTATTTGTATATCTAAATTTAGGCATAAAACTACAATGAAGTATATTTCATATATCTATTTATATGGATAAATAAATTATCTTATGTATGATTGACATTTATGTCTATAGTATCTGACATATAGACTATATATAAGAAGAAAGCTAATTTTATAAGTAGCAAACGAAAAAATCAATAAACGTTTAAATATACATATATGTATATACATATATATATATACTGGAAGTAAAGTCATCGTTGGCAGATGAAAACTAAGATACATATATCTACATATACAGCACAATACAATATTTATCCTAACATTATTGATTTTTGAAGCAGTGTACATAAGGTTTGGTTTTATTAGCACGTCACCAGCGATATTAAAATCTTCCAAACGAAAAACTGTTTATATATGTATGTACATATATTGCTTTTTGAACTAGACAGGTTTTTATGGGTTTATGTACATGTTTTACATTACGGCATATGACATTATTTGGTACTTGATCAATATATACTCTGCGAGTTGAATATATAAAATAGAAAGTAATTTCCTTGTGGAATTATGATAAAATTGTATTGGCATTGTTTAGAGCCTCCTACTCACCAGACATAAGGCATAATAGGTGGTTGATTAATAGTTTTCAAGTTTAAAATATTGTCACGAATGATGATAATGAACTTTTTTGTTGTATACAAAATTCATATTAAAATTATAGCATTTCCGGGTTGAAACGGTGGACGGTTTGCTAATAAAAATAAACATTATATGTATAATCGAAGACCTATACTTAAACGTTTCTCGTCCAAGTCTGAATTAGAAATGAAGTGTAAAGAAAATGTAGTACTATAATAGGTAAAGGTTTAGATCAGGAGGTTGTGCCATTTCATAAAATTAATAAAATTGTTCTCGCTAAACCGGTTTTTTACCATGCGTGCCGGATGTTTCAGATCATTGTCCTGCTGAAACACCACGGGAACCCGTTAGAGAACTACATTATACTTTATATGAGTCATGTGATATAAAAAGTATTTTAGCTTAGAATTATTTAGAAATATTTAATAATCTATGCAGAAATGCTTACAATTCGTGACTGGGCTTTAAACTCGTGGCTTGTATGCATTTTTAAAAGTAATTTTTCAAGATTATAACGTATAGATGCAAAGCTACTTAGTTTCTGTTACAAGAAGGTGATCCATAGCTAAGCCTAATCACAACATAAATTTGGAGCAGTTGGGGTTTTAAAATAATTGTCGCTTATAGTATATTCCCGTTGCATAATACATGTGTCAACAATTAACTGAACCAAATATGTTAAAAAGCGATGGATATTAAATATGCTATGAAACATCAAAAATACTTGCAGCTTATAAGAGAAACTGGAAATAATGTTTAGTAAATTCGTCAATTTAAAGCAGCAGTACAAAAGAAAAATTTATTTGCTACCTGACAATCAATCTGCGAGGATTTATATCGAAATTAAATCTGTTAATATTAAAAAACCATAATCATCAATTGGACATCACTGCGTTAGCATATGCTCCAAACAAATCCAGTAAAATGGTACGGCACCTGATCTAAACCAACTTATTTTGGTTTCATCAGACGAATATCGGACGTTTCATCAGACGAATATGTTTTGTCATTTTATTATGGATCACACCATGTGATTACAACGTTTCTTGTATAAAGATGTTGGGCCTTTATGCTGAATAGATGTAACGCTAAACAAAATAAATTATTTTAGATTAAATTCTAAGGAATACCATGCATCCATTTGATAAAGAAAACATGCCCCACGCCTCGTGGATGGTAAAAACCGGTTTGGTGAGAACAATATTAATTTTATGAAATTGCCACCAAACCGTCTGATCTAAACCCAATAGAAAAATCTATGGCGTGCATTAAATCGTGCTATAAGTGTATTTCCTATAGGCCAAAAAATGAAAGTCAGCTATGGGAAAATGTACAAAATGGTTGATAGAAGATCTCAGTTGAAAAATGCCTAAACCTTCTCGATTCCAAGGGGCGACGAATACAAATAAAGGCCACACAACCAAATACTAGATCATACTGCAAACATTAAATATTTTCGGTCAGTTAATTATTTTTAAGAAACCTTGTATAAATTACCTATTAATTTGCACAGGAATGAATGAATTAAAATTGAAAATGTATAAAACTATCCATGATCATAATGAAATGATATAATAATAAAATTCTTATAGAGACTTTAGAGACTAAGCATTAAAATGAAACATGTTTCATTTTTCAATATTAATGATTTTTGAAGAAAATAATTATCATTTAAATTTTTTTTGAAAACTACCTACTTTATTTTGCAGTAAGTATGAGCGTTTAAATATTTTTTTTTCATTCAGCGTGGGCCTAGTTCTTTTGCATTGTGGATAATCAGCAGTTTTATCAAAAATTTATTAATGTATTATCAAATCCTTAAGTTTAAACAAAATTTAATGATAGTTTAAGTGTTTTCAAACAATTATAAGTTTTTACATAATTTTGATATACTAAAGCATTTAAAATGATGTACATACTCGTATATCAAAGAACCGTTATTAAATTGTGGCATTCAAAAGTTTTGGAAATAATACCGAAATCTATATTATGTAAAAATTCCGTAATTTCTAAAAATATTGAAATTTTTGAAGGGGTTAGTGGTAAATTTTACAGTTTTGCAGCTAAATTTTCGCTAAAAGCCAAATTTCATCAGCACCAAAGTCACTCGGTTTTACGTGCCGTTTTCATCATTCTCTTCTGATAATAGTTGAAATTTTTGAAGTACACATTTCCTTTAAATTATCAAATTGTAATTGTACATACTCGTATATGTATCTCCTTCTTGAAGTAATGTTGAAAGGAAATTTAATGGAATTCTGGGAGTTTTACAACATTTGAAATTTAATAAATTGTAAATGTTTACTTAGACTGTGTCCGAAACCTGTGATAAATATTTTTAGTACAGAATTTTGACATTTTCATGCAAAAACCTAAGACACCCAAATTATTATAATCTATCGCTATCATAATTTTTGACAGATCCGTGCAAATAAATTATATCATTGTGTTGTGGGCCGAGCAATAGAAAATTTGTATACATATAAAATGGCGGATGGATCGAAATTTTATGATGTTTTTGGCGGGATGATACTATTTATATACATACGAGTATATATATAATTTATATGACTCTGAGTTAATGTAAAATGAAATGATTAAAAGATAAATAAAAATAAATAAAAGTTCGAATATACAAAAATGATTTTTTTAATAAATAAAAGCTTTAAAATTTAATATATTTAATGTTAATTATTTAATTATAAGAGTAAATCATCTACAATACTGCACATAAGTCTGTCGTGAGGATAAATCCCATCTTCACCCGCCCCATTATTCTGTGAATCGTTATCCATATCGAGAAAATTATCAGGCAACATGAGTTTATTGTCCAAATGTATATTGTCTGGTAATGCTGCGAATGGATTTTTGACAATCTCTCTCACCTTCTCTAAATGTCTTTGGAATCGTTGAGCAGTCTCAAGTCGTTGCCTCTTTTGCATCTCCATCATGACGCGAAGGGTTTCACGCGCCTGATGTGGCCGAAATTCATTTAGCAGGTGGTGGTGGATGTGGACGAATAGAAGATTTAAATCTTCAATCTAAATGAAATATACCTTTAGAAATATGATCATGATTTATATAAACTAAAGGAGTCCTTCATACCTTTTCTGTTCGCCTCGGGCTGTCCGGGTAGTGAATGAGTAGGTCGGTAAGGTTCAAGAAATTTACAAATAACGAATGATTCGGCTTCTTTAATTCTTTCCGTCGATCACAATACTGTGGATATAATCGCTTGAACCCTTGACTTTCAAGAGGTCTGATTATAGTGTCATCGTTGTTAAACGGATTGCCAAACATAGAGTATGTTTCATGGATGGGTGGTGGAGGTCGCGGGCACGATTTTTACGTATATTTTCTTCTGTGTATAACTTCACATACTGAGCCGGAGGTAATGGTAGTGCTATAACTTGGGCTGTTTCAGCATAAGCCATTTTTTTAAACTAATTAATTCAGGTTTTAATTGTATATAAATATTTTGATGAATATTTTGATGCTTGGTTTTGCATTGCTATTTCTGGATCCATTTTATTGGAAAAAAAATTCAATGTCACTTTCAATTTTATTGTTTTATTTATCACAAACACAATTTTACACCCAACACAACAAAATTTGTATTAATAAAAATAATTATTCCCGTATAAAATAAATATTAATAAAACTTTATTTAAATTAGCTTTTATTTTACAAAAATATCGACACGAATTTATTAATAACAACAAAAACACGACTGAATAATGGCGTTCATTTTCACAAAAATTTGACGTTTAAAAAAAAAAACTTATAACGTGGTGAGGCATTTGAGGTGGGGAGATTTATTATACATTTCGGACGGCATAATAAAAATTTGTGAATGTAGGGGAATAATTCTCAAACAATGTCAAAATTCTGTACTAAAAAATAATTATCACAGGTTTCGGACACAGTCTAAGACTGTGTCCGAAACCTGTGATAAAAAATAGTGAATTAATTTTTTGACATTTGTTTGATAATTATTCCCTTACATTCACGATTTTTCATTATGCTGTCCGAAATGTGTAATAAATCTCCCCACCTCATAAGTTTTTTCCCCATATCATATATTATGTCAATTTTTTGTGACAAATAATAAATTGCACAGAAAATTTAAAAAAAATTAATAATAAAATAATGGTTCCGATAATACTTTTAATGTCACGTTATTATTATTATATGTATTAATAATTTTAGAATATATTATTAATAATAATAAACAGTATTAAAGGCCATTACTGGCCCCTTACTGAGTCAACAACCCGGCTCCAACGGTTTCGATCCTGAGCATGGTCTTCATACTGTCTAAGACAATCTGAAGAGGCCAAGTCGTTCTCTACATCGTGGAGCCATCGTCGCCGGCAACGACCTCTGCGCCTACCATATGGTGGCTCTCCTTTCAGAGATCGCTGCACAATTCGTTCCGGATCAGCACGCAGAACGTGACCGAGCCAGCGTACTCGCTGAGATCTTATTTCATGTACAATATCGGGGATCTTCATCAGATCTCTGATCTCGATATTGTACAGAGCTCGGTAGGTACCATCTATTTCGCGTTTTGGCCCGTAGATCACACGCATGACTCTTCTCTCAAATGTTAGGAGCCATCTCTCGTATTCATCCGTCAGCGCCCAACTTTCACATCCAAACATAACAACGGGCCTGATCAACGCTTTGTAAAGCTTCAGCTTCACGGCACTTGATAAGTGTTTAGATTTTAGCAGTGGCCTTAGAGGATACAGAGAACGACTGCCAGCTGCCAGCCGCACTTTAATATCCTCACCCACACTGTTATCGTGAGTGATAAGAGAACCCAAATATTTGAACCTCCTCACTCCCTCAAACGTGTGGTGGCCACTACTAAAATCTGGTGTGCCACTGTCCCTAAAACCAGAGATCAGGTATTTCGTTTTGGACTCATTGATCTGAAGTCCAACAGAAGCTGAAAACTCTACAAGCGGATCAAGTATTTCTTTCAAAGAATATATTATTATGTATGTATAAATCACACGTTGCAGATGCGTACATAAATTATTCGATAGCTGTCAAAAATTATCATAGTATAATAGACTCGAATAATTTGGGTGTGTTCGGTATTTTCAAGTAAATGTCAAAAAATTAATTCACGATTTTTTATCACAGGTTTCGGACACAGTCTAAATAAAATAGTTTATATAACTCAGTTTTTACTATATTGGAAATTTTAATTAATGCAAAGTTTAATAAACTTTGCAATTGAATATATGTACATATGTACAATATACATTCCGTTTACGCTTAATTAAAAATAAAAGTATTTACTGCAATCAGTACTTTAAAAAAAACTCAGGATTTTCAAAATTTGCCATATTTCATAAATGTGCATGATCACTTTCTGGAAAACGTACAAACTTCAGTAATTAAATTAAAATAATAAAAATTTATATTTTGTGAGCTATACTTTGTTTTCAGCGAACGTTAACTACCGGTTGCACATGCTTCGAATTAATATGAGTTAATAATTTCATACGATAATGCACTTGAGTCATGTTCAACCACGATTCCCAGTTCATTAATCGTCTGGAACTGTCGGTTACTGCCATAAACTATTCTAATTAGTGTGTCCCATAGGTTTTCTGTGAGATTCTGGTTGACAAGCTGACCGATCAAAGGTACACATGTCTGGATTTTTCCACAAACCAAGATATAGTTCGGCAACTTGTGTGGATTGGAGCGTTGCACTGTTAGAAAGACCAGCTTTATTTCGACGAATGTTCGGAACTCGTAGAAATTGATCTTCAACAACGCCATTGTACTTCAAATTGTACATTCTGATGGATAGAAAGATTAGTAAAAAGATACCCGACGAAGAGTAAATCCCTCATACCGATAAACTTCCATCACAAAAATTTTGTTTTGATAAGAACATTGGATTTCCTCGAATAATAATGTTGAATACCATCTGGATCATCGAGGTTGAATTTTTCTCATTGGAAAAAGTCACCTGTTCATTCGAATAATGGTTTATGAAAAGTTTAATGCTTTGCAAAAAGGTGACAAATTGGTACGCTTACAAATTTTCCTATTACTCTTGAATAATCGCGGGTCAAGTTGGTTCTTATAATTTCACGTTGTTTAATTTTTTGACAAACCATGAATATTGGAACCGGTGTCCGCAATCTTTAAGAGTTTGGAAAACGTCGCGAATTTTAAAATTTAAATTACTTTTCGGCCACTATACTTACTTTTTTAGATAATATATACTGACGGCCACAACTAGTCTAGATACCTCCCGTAACGCCTTCTTTTTTAAGCCTCCAGTTTTATTTGTACCATATGTAGCCGGATTTCTTATAAAATGGTTTTTTGTCGCATAATTACGATTTAATTTTCTACTGATTTCTCAAAATGAAAGTTTCTCTACGACAAAATCTTCGATTTTGCATTTCCCCGTCAGTGTTTAAAAATGTTTTTTATTTTAATATCACCTGACTATTCGACAGGCTAATTAAAACTAGAATATTGCAATTTATATTAATTTATTAAACTTAAATGAGAAAAACTAACCAAAAATCTTCTTTGGTGATACAGCTATGAAACATAGTTATTGAAGTTTTAAAATTCTGAAGTATTTTGGCCGTGCTGATCGAAGTGATATAGCTATTGATTAATTAATTTAGCCTCCTTGCGGATTAGTTATCATTTTGTTTGGGTTGGACAACAATAATTGTAATGTTCATCATAATTAGAATAAATAAAATCATCATTTGTTTGATTTTAACTAGTGTTATCTATGAATATCTGACTAAACTAATCAACCGTTAGAAAACTCGGTGATTAAGTAAAACATTTTAAGCAAATTCTTAGCAAATTCTAAAATTTTTAGATACATAATCTGAAGTAGAATGTATAACAAATAATTTACGTAATGGAACCTGTGTTCTCACGAATTGGACATTCTTTGGCTGATAGTAGTTTCGATTAAGGTATACATGTTCGACTCTAGTTGTTGCTCTGAACATCGAGACATGAGTACAATCGATACAACCGATTACGCCGGCAAGATTGAACTTTTCATAGAATCTGAAATGGAAAAGTTATTAGAGTTCGAAAAAACTTGCTTATTAAAAAGTTAAAACAAACACTTACATTATTTTGAATTCATTAGTTTACGTTGGCGATTGTGGAAATTTTATGTATATTAAATTTTCAACGACAATTTTACAAAATTCGATTATACATCACACTCTGCGATACGAAATTTAGGTAATTTATACCCACTCACTTTTGGAAAGTACCTGATAATATATGTACATAGAGAAACAAAGTTTAGTTTGTTTGTAAATAACGTTCACAAAACGTGTACAGCAGTTTACCTTTAGCCAAGAAACTCAGTGCAACTGGAACGCGAATTTATTTTGGTATAGTTGATACCTACAAAAAAGAATCAATTTCTTGGTGGGAAATTATTCCCAATTTGGCAGAATACCCTTTGGGGAAAAATGGAATAAAAAGTTGGTAATTATTGAAATATTTTTCCTCAATTCCCTGGAAAACTAGAATAGGGCCACTGTAATACAGTTTTTTATCCCTGTAATAATCTTCTATATATTGGAAGAAATTCAAAAATTTGATGAAAATTTAAATTTCACGGACTCTGCATATAGAATTTTCAAAGTTCTAAAGATGTAAAGCTAAATAATTATATCATTTGTCATTGTATAGAACAGATGACTTGCTTGTATATTCCGGTAGTTAGCTTCTTTGGCATTTTATTACCTGTATATAAGCGCACATTTGTCATTTCACGCGATTTCGCAGAGCCAAATTTTACTCTGGCCTTCCAAGGTACTTATGAGCTCGATTCTATCGCCCTCACTGCCATAATCCATATACCTTCTTTTCGCTCTGATCAGCTTGAATTTTATACACTCGATCGCCTCTGCAAGTTTTGACATATTTTCTTGGAACTATTCTCGCACATCACCAGTGCTTCGTTATCGCGTTTTACCTTTTTGTTTTTCTAATTTTCAAATAAAACAGTTTCTAATTAAGTTTAATTTGATTTTGTATTATTACATCCAATTCGGAAATTGAATGAAGGATCTAGTATCTTATAAATTCTGAACTTTACAAATCAACAATTTTTATTCTGAAATTAATCAAAATTATAATGTGTTATTTTTTGAAAATATTTAATTTTTTACCTTGACTTCAGTGCTCCATCTGGTCTGCGCCTGTCCTAGTCTAGCGAACAGTAGAATACGGTTTATGGGAATTTCCCATTTGGACGACCTGGCGCATCTTAGTAAGATCGATGTCAGGTCTTCAACGCTTGTCGTAGGCTAAGGATGGTTCATCGAGGGACGAGAAGGTAACTCAAATGTGGGACAGCTGCGGACCAATTTGTGTCTATGCTAGTCCTTTAGGACGGGCACCCTAACCTTATAACCTAACTCTACCTTGACTTCAAATTCCGCATTTTGAAGAAATTATTTGAATTTTAAAAATTAATGTATAGCAACCAGAGCATTGAACCGATATTTTTATCGTTCCGGATTTCGATTCAGTTCCAAAATTTGTTTAGCTCCGGTTTTGGAACATTCTTTTCGTTCCGGTTAAGTTCTGGAACTGGACCGGCTTGAAACCGGTTAAAAATTAAAACCAACTAACTATGCAATGCTCCACCGAGCAAATAGCACAGTGGTTAAAGCTGCGGATCGGGAGGCACCGGGTTTGAATCCCAGCCGAGGCGGGATGCAAAAGGGATTTTTCATCTCCCGATTACGATCGGTGATTAAATTGAAAACATCTATGACCCTCTGTTGGAATGTAGAACTCATGAGCCGACACATCTTCCATGTCGCTGTACAGGGTGACATGGAGCTATGCAATGCGCAGGTGGTATACTGTACTTGTGTGAATGGGATGAATGGTTTGAATGAATGTTAGTGTGAATGTGGGTATTGCACCGTGGGCCCATTAGTGGCATAGAGTGCTGGAGTAAAATCCACCCAATTTAAAAAAATAAATAAAAAAAAAATATGCAATGATGCTATTTTGCTTTGTGTAACATTATATTACTCGTAAATTATAATTTTAGAATCAATAAATTGATGGTTTTACAGGAATTGTGGTATTGACATTTAAGGGAAGGTTTCAGGAAAGCAAATACGAATGATTTCGTTTAAACGTTTTTACAATTTTTACTTGCACCTGAATATTAGTACATTTAATTTTAAAATGAGATTAATGATAGTACCCTAACAAAACATTTAAGAAAACCGCTAATTTAAATATGTGCCCAATTTCCATTTCAAATTAAATTTTAAATTCCATTCTAATTCGAATTTGTGATCAAATTTTATTGTTTCCGTACGTCATACTTTCTTTTAAAATCTTTTTCGGCACTCATATTGTACATATTTATAAATTAAAAATTTATCTTTGAAACTATAAACCAAATATGTACATAAGTACTAAAAATAATAACAGTGTTAAAGGCCATTACTGGCCCCTTACTGAATCAACAATCTGGCTCCAACGGTTTCGATCCTGAGCTTGGTCTTCATACTGTCTTAGACAATCTGAAGAGGCCAAGTCGTTCTCTACATCGTGGAGCCATCGTCGCCTGCAACGACCTCTGCGCCTACCATATGGTGGCTCTCCTTTCAGAGATCGCTGCACAATTCGTTCCGGATCAGCACGCAGAACGTGACCGAGCCAGCGTACTCGCTGAGATCTAACTTCATGTACAATATCGGGGATCTTCATCAGATCTCTGATCTCGAAATTGTACAGAGCTCGGTATGTACCATCTATTTCGCGTTTAGGGCCGTAAATCACACGCATGATTCTTCTCTCAAATGTAAGGAGCCATCTCTCGTACTCATCCGTCAGCGCCCAACTTTCACATCCAAACATAACAACGGGCCTGATCAACGCTTTGTAAAGCTTCAGCTTCACGGCACTTGATAAGTGTTTAGATTTTAGCAGTGGCCTTAGAGGATATAAAGAACGACTGCCAGCTGCCAGCCGCACTTTAATATCCTCACCCACACTGTTATCGTGAGTGATAAGAGAGCCCAAATATTTGAACCTCCTCACTCCCTCAAACGTGTGGTGGCCACTACTAAAATCTGGTGTGCCATTGTCTCTAAAACCAGAGATCAGGTATTTCGTTTTGGACTCATTGATCTGGAGTCCAACAGAAGCTGAAAACTCTACAAGCGGATCAAGTATTTCTTTCACTCCGTTGCTATTCAGTCCAATCACGCATATGTCATCTGACATAAGTACTACATATGTTTTTAAAGAAAAACTATAATCGTAAATAAATTATTAGATTAAACGGTTAATATTAATAAAAAATCATAGCACGTATAATAATTAATTACTATCATTATTGTTATGACTAGGTAGGTTTTATCAAATAATAAAGTTTAAAAATCGCGTTTTAATTGTATTTTAATTTTAAAATTTAATGAGGTTATTAATTTTTTTTTGCTGTACAATGAGATACATGTCTTAATTAATTTTTCTCCGTTTATATAAATTATAAATTACAGTTTTACAACTAATTTTTTTTTTGTATTTAGAGTACTATACACTAATTAATTCTCAACTACATCGAAAATTTACAATTCAATTATCGTATATGTGCAATATGCGATAAACTTTGGCTCCAGATTGATGTATCGAAGTAGCTCATTAATTTTCATGTATGTATATATAAAATATACTCTCACAATCGAGAAATAAATGTGGAAGTCGTGTTCAATGACTTGAAACAAACACAAAATGAGTGGTATAGCATACCTTACATAACTACAAAGCACACATTTCTCTATAATATACAACGTGCGTTCATTTGTAAATACATAAGCATATAATTACGGTGGCAAATGTATATTGTATAAAACTATAAACTATTATTATTCATTGTTTTTTTTTATACTCGTATCATATAGATAGTAAAAATAGTAAATACTATCGGCGTGCGGTTAGAAGTTGACAGGAAATCAATTTTGAAATAATAAAATAATATATATTAAATTGAAATAAATTATAAACAATTGATCGATAAGCTAATGTTATTGCTTTGATAATTTATTTATTCACAATGCATGATCGCACTTTGGAATAATATAATGCAGAATTTATAATAAGTCTTGGTTCAGTAATCAATGGATGTCGTTATCTGGTTTTGGATCTGCGTAATATTTGGCGGTTTTTGAATATTATAATCAGGCGAATAATCTTACTATTTGGGTGGTCTATTTGCGGTCTTGATGAGACTAATATCTCAGATAGAGGATGACCTAATATAATTTTATGTTTATATAGTTTACAAGCTAATTTTAAGTTCGAGTTAATTTAATTTATCTGTTGTAAGTATGTCGAAATTAATTACTTTGACCCAGGATTTTAGAAAATTGAATTAATAGAATTTGTGAAATTAAAATACTTATTATATTTAGCGAGATTATGAGCAATCGTATTATCGGTGATCATAAAAATTAAACTTGTTACTTGGCGGTCAAATATACAAAATTATTTTTATATTAAGATTTAATTTACATTCAAAATCTTCAACTTCTCTTTTAATGTCATTACTAAGTACATATTTAGTATACGGGATTTTTAAACATTACCATTTATTGCCATAATAATGAACGCGCTCAGTTCAATTAAAATTATAGTAGAGACCATATAAGGAAACAAAAACCTTAAACTAAATAAATCAACTAAACACACTGGCGTCACCTTGAAAATGAAAGATTATTTTTTTATTTTGTTTATGTATGTATAAGAAATTGGTGAAGAGGAAAATTATATATCTACAATTGAAATTATGAAAAAAAAAAATTATAATTTCTGAGTCATTGCCAAATCTTAATTTTATTTAACGGTGTATTGATTTTAATGAGTTTTTATTTTATTTTGTATGAAGGTTAATTGTTTTAAGAGAATAACTAAAACACAAAGATCATATCAATTTAATGCTCACGTTTCTAACTAATTTAAAAATGCATAAAAAATCGCGCGATCATAATGTGTACAACAGACAATTTGTCTACTTTAATACTTGTACGAGTTTTGCTGTTCTTTAATTTGCAGCTCGTGCGTGATAGTATTATATAAGACAAAACAAAACTATTTTTTAATAAATTTAAATTACGGTGTACACAAAAATGTAATGTAATGTGGGTGCTTTAACAGTAGAAATATGAGAGATGGAATGTCAAATAAATTGGAACAAATTAGATCGCTTGATTCGATTATATCAGCCATGTACGTGGTATTCACTTGTACAGCGCAGTAATCATAATTCAACTTATTTATATATAAATATTGGTTTAAGTACATATATTCACTTAAATTAGAAGTTGTAATAAGCTCACTTAAATCTATTTGATCTACGTTTTTCAAAATTGACGAAACATTTATACCAAATCAACACAAATGTTTAGACTCTATAGAGTACAAACTTTTTCGTAAAGCAACTTTCCTACCTCGTAATAAGAATTGTACACAATTTATACGTATGCTGTGTGCCAAATTTTCGACTACATCACCGACTTTTCCAATTTGGTAATTAGTTATGCTATTGACTAACAGGTGGCTACCAATTAGCAAATTAATTTAGCCCCTTTTCGTTTTAGTTATCATTTTATTTGAATTGAACAACAACAATTGGAATGCTTACATATAGTTCGAAAATTAAAAGCATAGTTTATTTTATTGATACTATAGTGTTATCTACGAATGACTGGATACATTATTCAACCATTTAGAAAAGTCGGCGATTTAGTTGATATTAAATACAGTTTTGGTATCAAATACACAACAATAGAAATATTCGCGAAAAAATATTTTAACTTGAAAGTGGAGAAATGGATGAATTTTTTTGGATATGGATGAACTTTTTTGGTGATTTTATTGGTTTAGAGTTCGGCTTCGGATGTGAATAGCTAGGGTACATATCCGACCTCGCGAACACACCTTAAAAGTGCGGAACTAAATTGTGTGGATTTATTGGATTATGGATTTCCACACTCGGCCTTCAATATCGAATAGTTTTTATTTAATCAGTACTACAAATATCGAATAAATAAACCGAAGATTGCGATATTATGAATAATATCCACTGTACATATCGGTAAATGTCTTAAATTACATATCTTACTTTATAAATAATAACGGTTCACTTTACGTTTATGTTATATACAAGGGCGAGGATGTTCCTCGATTTCGTCACACCACCGTAGTCTAAGAGTTCCTACTACATACGTACAAAGGTTGGTTGTTGATATGAATTTTATTCATTTTAGAATGAGTTCCTAAGGGGACTCAACTCTGATTGGACCATAAATCAAAATCGAGGATGTTGAAAAAGCACAGGTCTTATTTCTTTGTAAAGGGTATACAATAAAAACAAAAACGGTTTGAAATTTTGCCAAATTCGATCGGACCAATTTTCGAGCACTTTTTCGAGGGTATGGGGTTGTATCTCGGCGATGGCATCACGAATGTTGGCCTTCAAATGCTCA
Source organism: Tipula unca (assembly GCA_951394425.1). Lineage (NCBI taxonomy): Eukaryota > Metazoa > Arthropoda > Insecta > Diptera > Tipulidae > Tipula > Tipula unca. Next base: position 210,341,123 of record OX596380.1, read on the forward strand.
ATTATCTCTGGTTTTTCGGCATAACACTTGTCTTTAACGGCGCCCCACAGAAAATAGTCCAATAGTGTTAAATCGCAGCTTCTTGCCGGCCAATTGACATCACCATTTCGACTAATTAAACGGCCATCAAACGTTTGACGCAATAAATGTGTCGAAATCCTGTTGAAATCAAACATCGTTCACATCAATACCATGCAGAGCGGGCGCAATAAAATCGGTTATCATGGTGCGATAGGTGTCTCCATTGACTGTAATAGTTGCGTAATGGAGTACTGTGAGGCCAGCCGCGGCAGCCATATGAATGAAATAATATTCCATCTCTAATCGGAACAATTGTACTTCACAACTAAAAAATAAATTTGGCAAAATTTGAAACCGTTTTTGTTTTATTGCATTTTTAAATTTAAACTTTTAAATTGCCCATTCTATATAATGTGAATTAGAACAAAGAATACCTTAATACCAATAACCTTGACTGACATTTCAGCCGAGATATTTCGATATTTGCGCACTGGCGAAGTTATTGTGGACGACAGTTCCGATATTGGACGTAAAAGTTTTCCGAGATATGGTTATGATCTTTTTCTTTTGGTTTGTATCGTGAAATTTAAGTAATCGGTTTAGTAACCTACATCCGAATATCAAAAATTCCGTTGACTTTTTCCTCAATTTCAGCTCGAATATTGCTTTAAAGTTGTGGAATTGTTTGTGGATGATTAACATAAACCTTACGAACACTGTCACTAATATAGATATATAAATCAATAATTTTGCCAATTTTGCACGTTTAGTAGGACGGCCATGTCTACCAAAACTCTCACGTAATTTACGAAATGTTGTGGTTTTTTAACGATTATTTTCATAATAAATTTGGACAATCAAAATGCTTTGTTTTGTTGTTAGCGACTTCATGATGATAAATGGCATATTTTTGGCTTTTCATATGTCAAAGAATTTTTTTAGAACAGAACATTTAGTACTATAATTCATTGATTGAAAAAAGGACCAACAGAAAAAAAAAGGTCCACCCTGTACTTACTCGTACATACATATGTACATATACGAGTATAACAATAAGCAAACATTTTTGACTAATTTTACTTTTTCGGAATTAAATATAAAAAAAATTCGAAATTTAAAAAATGCAAGGTCGTTAAAATAGTAAATTTTAAACCAAGTGGTAATTTAAATGCAAACACAATGTTTGAAATTCATAAAAATGTGTGGAGAAAGTGCAGAAGCAATTATTGAACATTTATTGATCAATGGGGACAACAATTAGCAAATATCCTTCAAAATTACGGATTTAAATGTGAAAAATGTCCACGGAGGTGAGTTTACTAGATGGTGCGAACAGCTCTGGAAAAGATAAATTACCACTATTGGTGATTGGAAAATCAAAATGACCTTCCTGTCGAACAAAGTTTAAAGCCTTTCAGTTACTTATAAAAAAATGTATTTGAAGAATACTGAAATTTTTTCATTATTTTCAAAATCGAATTTCATGATTTACTTAGTTGGGTAAATTTTAAATGGAATCTTTCGTTCCCTATTCAATATTTAAAATTTAAATTTAAATGTTTAAAATTTAAAATTGAACGAATTTTCAAAATTTTCTAAATTGAATTTCGATTTGGTTCGTTAAGTTTTCAAATTGAATTTTCTTCCAATCAGGTGAAATAAAACTGTAATATTTACATTTGTTATTTTTAAAAAGCTGAAAATTTTAAAACATGATTGAGGTTTTGTTTCAATTGCAAATTTTCAAAATTCAAATTTTAATTTGAAAATTAACATATTTGTGGTTTTGATTGAACGAATTCCAAAAATTCCGATTTTGAAAATCAAATTTCAATGAAGTTTGTTAAAATTTTAACTGATTTTGCTTACAATTCAAAACGTTGAATTTTAAAACATAATTGAGGTTTTGATTGAATTACGATCGAATTTCGATGTACATATGTACATAGTTCCGTTATTTTTAAACTAAATTATAGTCAAAATTTAATATTTAAATTCTAAAAATTCGTGAAACTTTAAATTTTAAAACAGTATTGTGGTTTTGATCGATTTTTTTTTAAATTTAATTTTACGATTACAATTTAAAATAAAGTTTGAATTTTAAAAATTTGTTAAATTTTAAATATCATTGAGGTTTTGATTGAATGGCGATTCGTTTAATGGAATTTTGAAAAATTCGGCAAATTTTGAAACTGAATTTTACGATACATTGAAAATGTGATAAAATAAATATTTAGTTATAGAATCAATTAAAATTAAATATAATTTAAACTTCTTAAATTACTCCAACAATCATTTGGTACCAAAATCTGGGGTGTACGGTGGGTGTTCAATTTCCTTGAAACCACATGCCATTAATAGCGCTCATTGTAATTTTGGCCTTAGGAACTGATGCGTTGCCTAGAATCAATAGCTTGCGTTTTTGTCAATTACTTTAGTTTCCGTTTGATCTGCTCTGTCAAACTACGTAAAATATCAGCATAGTATATGTTCTTATGTACTGTAAGGAGTATTCGGTGGCAATTCTGTACTAAAACTATATTGGAACTATATATTGTCTAAATTTCAATCACATGGAACAACGGTTTAGTTACAAGGGAATCTCTTATCGAAATATTTTCGCAACAAGCCATTATGCCAAACACTTTCCCTAAAGTATTAAAATATTCAACTGAAAATAAATAAATGCTGTCACAATACTGATTTTAAGTTATCCAATAGATGTCCAAATAAAGATCTTTGTTAGATCTTTGTTTCTAGAATATTAGTTACAAATTACTGCTAAATGCTCGAACGGAAATACGTAGCACATAACACATTCCAAAATAGATTTAAATTTTAAACAAATTTCCAACATACACACGCATATGCATATATTATACAAAAAAATGTTATTTTTCCAAATTATTTTTTCAAGCTATTAAGCGCCATGATGTTTCCAAAATTTTCACTTAAATCCACAAAATGATACCGATCAACATTAATTACAATTTAACGCAGTTATAAATTAAATTCGACACATGATAGCTAGCCAAGCCAATAGGTTAGTACATAAAATTGTATTTTTGTTTGATGTTGGCCCTCAAGTCATAAGGTTATATAGTAAAACCATATAAAAATTAATTTAAAACTATTATTCATAAATTGACTGACTAATCATAAAAAATTCCCATTGATCTATATTAATCAAAAAAATATAGTAACAAAAATCTATTTTTTACGATTGCGTGAATAAATTTTATCTGTACGATACAAACTGTTAGTGTTCTGGTTAATTACAAAAAAAAAATTCCAATATTTTATCCAGACTAAAAGTTGTAAACATTTATTTTTTTTTATACACATTCAAAAATAGTAAACACACCAAAAACTCATCAAATTTCTTTACATCTGGTTTACATTTTTCTTCTCTTAAATTTTTTTTGTTCAATCTTAACCTATTCGGGCTGGCGATGGCGTAAATATGATATGCAGACATAAATATTTCACTGTCACATTGTCACAGTGTAATAAAATCACGATCCGTGTTAACGACGATTCGATTTCGCAAACACATTTCCCTTTCGAATATATGCGATACAAAATTTACATTTCATTATAAAATCGAAAAAGTCATTAAACTTGCATGCATTTCAAGATTTCATCACCATGAACCCAAAACTATACACTAATTTAGAATACAAATTTTAATTACCGTCAAAATTTATATTGATCGCATAAATTTTCATTTTCATGATGCTAAAAAAAAAAATTTATATAACAACTTGTAAAATTAAATTTTCTCAATGTTTTGGTTTTTCACATATCGTTGTGTTTGTTAATGTTTTGTTGTTATTATATGATTGTATTTATATATACACGAGAAAGAGATAACGCGAGTTTTTGCGCGAGTTTATTATAACGCAGTGAGATATGTACATATGTACGATCATCGCGAAACGATCAACAATTAAAAATAAATTTTTATTGTGTTGTAGATTAAAATGCGGGAAAATATTTTGGTGTACTGGAAATAGAATAGTGAGCGCGATCGTGTATGTTAATCAGCGAATATTTTTAATGAATTATATAGACGAGATCTTTGTTTATTAAAATATGTGCATACATACATTCAACATTCGCTTCTTCTTTTTGGTTTTCCGCTAATTCGTATTTTATTGGAAAAATTTTTTGTTCTTTTTTCATCAGGCAAATAAATAATGAAAATATTTGGATAGAAAAAAATTTGAATATATAGAGAATGAAACATAGATTTGATCTTTTTTAAATTGGAGTTCAGATGTGCGGGACCGTTTTTTTGTTGTTAATGGTAATTAGGTAATTAAAATGATATATTGGTAATTACGCCTATGAAAATGTATTAATTGTTTGAATATGTTTTGATTTTTAACAATATTGGGTTAATCTTAATACCAGTAATCGCGAAATAGATAAATGGTTATAATTTTAAATCACTTCTACGGTGACCCATTAGTCACCACTAACCAGAATATTCCTTTTTTTTAAACTGGTATTAAATTATCCATTCTTATTTTGAAACTTGACTCGAAAAACAAATAAAACTTAAGTTTTATTTGTTATTCTAAAGCCTTCAACTATCGAAAGAACAACTCCATTACCATTTGATTGCTAAAGTAAAAGAAGGCAATAGCTAATGTGTTTAATAATCCTACTCCCTCTCATTCACGTGGTTAAACAATTATTCTGTTAATTATCTTAGTTTGCCAGCTTCAATAATTCTTTCTTTGTCAATTAATCTCCTAAAGTGTGTCAAACTTCTGCTTAGAGGACGAAAGAAAGTAGGAAATGATAAAAATTAGGTGATTTCATAGATGATTAGAATCGAACTGCGAATTAAAATGCTTAAAGGTATAATTTTCTTGATATTTTCTAAAATTTCACAAATTTTTTTCTACTCCAATTTAGGAGCATAGGGCGTTTTCTAGGCTGGATCATCTGCCTCTGTTGGGGGCTATTGCTTTTAGCTCTTTCCATGTTTCCATGAGTTCTTTCGCTTCGGCTAGCTTCGTTCTTTTCCAGGTTATAGCTGGTCTTCCCACTTTACGTTTTCCTTGTGGATTCCACTTAATGACATCCGTGTTATGTCATTCGAATTTTTCCTCAAAGTCTGCCCGATCCATCTCTACTTGCGTTTTCTTATTTTGGCCTCAATGTTTTTTTGCTTTGTGTGCCGCAAGAAGTGCTATGTTGCTGATGGTGTTCGGCCAGAAGCAGTTTATCAGTCTTCTCAGGCATTTGTTCGTAAACACCGGGAGTCTATTAGTGATCTCCTGTGTGTGTTTCCATGTTTCACACGCATGCATTGAACATTCGTATAGCTTCGTGTTCCTTGACAAGACGCACGCATTGAAGGTAGACGAATTTTTCAACCTCTGCGATTGCTGTGATGTTGATGGTGATTGGTGTACTCTAATCTTCGTGTTCAGTCTCATGGCTTTTGTTTTACTGATGTTGATTTTGAAATCTACTTCATGTGCTAGGTCTGATAGCTTCTGTATTTTCTGTTGTATGTGGGTATACTTGTGTACTAGCAGGCATGTATCAACTGCGTAGTCTAGATCATTGAGCCATTTTAGTGGTCCCCTTTGGATACCATTTGGTATTGTATTGTCAAGTTTGCGCATTACGCTGTCCAGTACTTATACGATATCCCCTATATCAACAGTATTGCAGATAGTAAGCATCCTTGTCTTACTCCTCGTGAGTTGAAGTATTTGTCACTTTGCTTTCCTTTGTGTTGAACCTTGTTTCCGGCATCCCGATACATTTCTTATATTAGTTCAATTATTTTCTTTAGTATACCTATTTCACAAAGTGCTTTCCAGATTGCGCCTCTGTTGATTGAGTCGAATGCGTTTTCCACGAAGAGTAGATATAGTGGTGAGTCCCATTCATTTGAATGCTTTATGATGATACGAATCGTGTTGATATGATCTGTACAGCTCCTACCTGGTCTAAAGCCGGCTTGTTCATTTCTCAGGTGTTGGTTGATTGATTGAGATACTCGATCGAGAATGAGCATCACTAATAATTTTATTGTGCTGTTGAAAAGGGATATACCTCGCCAGTTTCTGCATTCTCTTAGGTCAGCTTTCTTTGCTTTCTTTCTTCATTGTTATGGTCAAACCTTTCCATTTCTGCGGAATTTTCCCTGTATTCCATATGTCAGCTAATAGTGGTGTTAGAGTTCCTACTGAATATTTCAGCTGGTATCTTGTCTGTGCCAGCGGCCTTATTGTTTTTTAGCTTCTGGATAGCAAATTTAACTTCTCGCTCCGTTAGTGGATGGGTGTTGATAGTTTCGTAATAATTGCCATCTGGGAGCTCGTAATTTTCTTCGCTATCTACGCAGTTGTCCTCAAAGTGTTCTTTCCATCTATTTAGTTACTGCTGATGTGTGTTTAAGGTATGACCAGATGAATCCTTTATGGGTGAAATGTTCGAATATTTTCCGGTGACTCTTCTTACACATTGATTGTGTGCGCGTGTTTCTGATTGCAGCTACTTCCTCTGCAGTTACGAGAATGTTTTCTGTGTATTTTCTGCGGTCTCTTCTGGCCCTATTTTTCACTTGTTAGGCTATATTTTCATAATTCCTTCAGATTTCCGTCATATCTTGGTGACATAGTTGTAACTTGAGTTGACGACGTTCTTCGATTTTTGCCACGTATCATCGTAGCCGAGATATTAGTAGCAGTTTTGATGTAGGCATCTTCTAGTTGTTCCCATTTTTGATCGCTGTTGGTACTGGTTTTTAATTGCTTGCTAGGATGACTTCGGAGCATTTCGTTAAATGTATTATTTGTGTCAGTGTTTCTTAATTTGTTGATGTTAAACTTCCTCCGATATGTTTTCATGTGTGTTTTTACAGCGGCTGGTTTGACTTTGAAAGTTGCTATGTTACCAGTTGATAATCGCTGTGTACATCTGCTCCTAGCATTGTTGTGACATCCCGCATGGAGGTTAGGAATTTCTTATTAACCAGTACATGGTAGATGGTTCTTGGTTCTGCCATCTGGTGATGGTCAAATGTATTTGAGTATTTCTTTATGTGGGAATTTGCTGCCTCCTATGAATAGTTGGTTTGTGACACAACAGTCGATGAGCCTATCTCCATTGTTGTTTCGTTGTTGTAGCACCTAGTGCCCATTTACCCTTGATTGACGTCATGTCTGTGTTGGGTTCCAATTTTAGCATTGAAATCTCCTTGGACAATTTTGATGTCGTTTCGGTGTGTACTAGATATTGTGGCTTATATATGTAGCTGTTCGTAGAATTCATCTTTTGTTATGTCATATGCCTCTTCCGTAGGTGCATAGCACTGTATGATTGTTGCGTTTCGTATTTTCGAATGTAATCTTGCTGTTATTATTCTGCTACTTATTGGTTTCCATTCGAGTAGTACTTTCTTTCCTTTAGCTGTTAGTATGCCTAGAGAACATCAGATAATTATCAGTGTTTGTTGTAAATTCTACACTATTTTTCCATCTTACTGCACTGAGCTCTAGTATCTCGCAGTTATACCGCTTCATTTCCTTTTCTACTTGTGCTGACCTTGATGTTTCTGTTAGAGTTCTGATGTTCCTGTTTCCCATTCGTGTCCGTGTACGATAGCCAATGGTCGATATTTGTGTTTGCCGGTTTGTGTTTATTTTTAATGTTCGTTTCTGTAATCTATGATTTCGGATTAATGGTCCATTGAATTCTAGCCAGCTTCCAGGACTGCTGGATAAGGCATACTGGCCTGCCACGAGGGAGGTTTCGTTATTGGTTTGATCTTCAAACTTCCTCATTTTACAATTGTACAATTATTGTGAAGGCTATTAACCCTTCAAATCCTTTGTCTAAACTAATTTTAGATGTGGTGGATAAATTTCCATTAAAATTAATTTGTGAGACCCTTAACATTTTAAATCTAATAATAATTTTATCAAATGCAAAAGTTAAGAACTCGTAATACTAAAAATTTGAAATTTTATGTCTGACTGAAATTTCATTTATTTATTTTGATTACGAATAAGTAAGCTACAAAATTTTTAGAATTTTAAACCAGTTTATAAACTCGATTTTTTTAATTCAAAATTAATTTAAATTTAACAAATTATAAGTTTTGTAAATATTTTATTAAACCGAATTACATAAATAAAATTTTAAAATTTTTCATAAATATTTAATAATTTTGAAAATGAAAAATTTCTAAATTTTAAAATATTAATTCTGTTTGTTTTTTAATTTTATTAATTTTGTAATTTGTTTTATTAATTTTGTAATTTTTTGAAACTATCACGAGCTTTGATGAAAAATTTTGCTAGTATTGGTCAAATTTAGGTTCCAAATTACTGAAATTGTTTGAAACTAAAAATTTAAAAATTTCCATACACTAAAAATCATTTTTTCCTCCAAGTCATGTAACATTCATGATTCTGCAATAAAAATAAAAATCCCTGCTATATATGAATAGATTATTACCAACCAATATCTATAACGCAGTTCGACGCGCCTTGATCACGAACTCGTTTTTCACCCAATTGTGGAACAGATGGCAGCATACGCATGCACAATATAATTAATATGTTAAAGAAAAACGAAAAAATATTTTTAAAAAAAACTCGTATTTGGCACAGAATTTTACAAATTTTCTTTTATAATGTGTATCTTGTCTATCTATCTATCTATTTTTCAACGATGATACTCTATTCGAATTTTTTAATTTTATTTATTATTACACACACAAAATGAAAATGAAAGGAAATTCGTTTTTGTTTTTTTCTTCATCATTTCAATTTTATTTTCAAATAGAATCTTTACATTCTCTCTCTCTTTTGATTTAGTTTAGTTTTTCATGTTAAACAGAAGTAGAGGCACAAGAAAAATGTAAAGATTTTCTTTACTATTTTTTTTTTTTTTTGGTTATAACTTAAATTCTCTAAAAGTAGTTTATGCTAGATTTCGCCAAAAACAAAACAATTTAATTAAATTATACAAAGTGCTATAAATACAACTAAAAATGTATTTTAAATAAAATTATAGAGTAGTTTTCTGGTTGACAACGTTGATTCAACAGCACAACTAGTCGCGCATAATTATGTATAGTTTACATACTATGTAGTTTGTATTGAAAAAAAACAGTTTTTAATGTTTGTTTTTGTTATGCGCGGTTGTTGTCTAAACACGGGTGTAATTATTTTAAAAAAAAATACTATTCAGTTAACAAGTTTTAATATAAATAATAGGTTGTTGCGGTGAATTGTTACCAATTTGTAAAAAACATTAAAATTCTTCACCCAATTTAACATTACCCGCGATAGTTAATAGTTGTATTGTATAGTGATTTTATGACATATTATATTAGTGTGTTTCAAATTTCTTTTAAAATATGTATCGACATAATATAAAATTATTAAACAACAACAATATTAATAGTTTTGATCATAATATCCCACCATACTATAATACAAATGGTAAAACTAAAATAATTTATAACGAGGATGATGGTTATGTTGAATACGATGATGATTTATCAACCGCTGAAATAAATGGCCCGGAGAAAATTGGTTTCGTTTTTTTAACCAAATTAAATGGATTTATGGTTATGATTTCACAACTACCTTTACCTAAGCTATCGGTGAATGGGATGGGAATTGCAATATTACTCGGAACATTTTTTTTGCCACGAATATTTAGTGAATTACTCTTATTTCCTGGTTTCAGATTGTTGTTCGGAAATTTATATCCAGCGTATGCATCATATAAAGCTGTTAGGACAAAGAATGTTAAAGAATATGTAAGTATTAACTATTCATTATTAAATTTATTGTATAATTGGATTTAACTATCTGCTTTGTGTGACTGTTGTGAAATTGCGATTTAATTATATTTTTATATGTATACATGAATCAGATGGAGATTAAATTTTTTTTTTTATATAAAACTGTTGTGTTTTGCGTATAAATAGATTTTTGATATCTGAGAATTTTATAGATTACTGATAACCGCGATTTTGTAGCGCTTTATGTAAATTTTTTAGCTAATTCGCTGATTTTTATCATATTATGTAATTAGCCTCAGGTATCATTAGTGATCCACGGATCAATTTACTTTTTATCATAAGTTTAATAATCAAAGTTGTTTCGGCTCACAATCGATTGATTGAAATACGATTAATTGGTCATTCGGTTCAATGAAACAATAATTTATTCCTCATACATATTATCGATCGCACAATTTCAACCCACTTATGATCATCCTGTGAACAATCTGAAAAAAATAAAATAAGTTTTATGATTTTATCGTGATCGCATAATAAAAAAATTGGGAATACAAAATTGCGTTTGGTATAAAGTAGATCGCGCTTATTGCCAGATACGCTCTATCCGCTAATCAATAAATTATTTAACTACGTTTTTTATGAGTTATGTCAACAAACATGTAGCATTAAACTATAGATATATAATGTATACGTGATCGAATTTATTAGATAGAAGCAGTTTGACCTTTAAAAGTGAAAAGTCAACGAGTAATATAAAATTGAAATTTAGAGAACAAACCAATTGGAGAAAATGCTCGATTTCTTTAATCAATTATTTGAACTTAAATCGAATAATGAAGTTAGAATAAGGTTCTTTAAAAAAAGTTAACTCCCAGATTTTACAAGATATGTATTTATATCTACCATAAAGTTCAAACCAAATTTAAAAGTGTTTGAACATTACAAAACTGAAACTTTAGCACAATTTGTCGACTAATTATCCAGAATTCAAACCGAACGAGATATTTTGTTCGATTATTAAATATAACGTTTACTCCTAAAATGTTTGCTGACATAGGAAACTATTTTACTCGCATTTGGTCAACGTCTTCGGCGAATTGTTAAAATATATAACTGATTATTTAGTTTTGAAAAAATTTTACAACCTTTAGAAATTATTAGGAATTTTTTAGTCTCTACATGATAAACATTTAGTTGATTAAATTGTAATGCATTCTTCGTCAATTTTAAAGAATTCAAGGAATGAAAATAGTTTTCTATACTGATCTCCCACCACCTATTCTACAAGATTTAAAATAATACTCCGAAATGTATCATAAAATACTACCTAAGCTCAGCTCCTGAACTGGTTGTGTGGATGTTAAATAGTAAACATGTAAAACTTTTTAACTAATAACATCGAAAACTGATAAAGATTGACAATTAAACAGTTGTAACGAAAAAGTCGAGAAGGTCTTTGTAGACGCCGATGGCTCCACGATGTAGACTAAGCTCAGGATCGAAATCGGTGGACCTAGATTGTTGACACGGTAAAAAGGGCCTGTAATGGCCTTTAAACACTGTTAATAATAATAATAAGAAGAAGAAGAAAAAAGTAAGATTAAGCAAATTTTAACTTACCCAGAATTACTCATCATACTTACGTATTGTAATCGAAAACAAATTTATTTCCAAGAGTTTGATTTTTTACATACCTCTATAAACCCTGTATGCAAATTGACAGTTTTTGAAAAATTTCTATATGTGATCTGTGTGTATGTGATTGATTTTTGTATCAACGAAAACTTAAAGTCTACTCAACTTGTGTTTAAATGCAGATATGATTCACTTTTGGTAGAAATCTACCCAACAAAATTCGAGATACGTGTTCAAATATCAACATAACAAAAAAAAATTTTAATTGGAATTTTAATTCACGTGGAGTTTTGTTGAAATGGATTAGAGCAGTGCGGTCCCACCGGTCTGTTGATAGCCCGCACAGCTATTAACAGCAATCACGAACGCATTCCTTTCAAGCACCCCTATTATATTATATTTTTGTTCTCACCGCTGGTATGAAGGCATCTATTTTAACAATCACCTCACCTCCAAAGCTATAAAACATACACCCAGTATTAAAACGTTATATGGACGCATTTTCACAATAGCTTTATTGCCGCTGTTACAGTCATTATTCAAACCATTATATGTAGCGTGAACGTATCTATGTATAAGACAACCTTGTAGTTATTCCACATTTGCATTCCAGTAAAATTTAAAATTACTTCTAACAACACGAATGTAAAAAATTCATCCAAAGTTTTTAAAAATATATAATTTATGCAGTTGGTTCACCCCAGAATTTTTAGTAGTATAGCAAAAAAGCTGGTCAACCAGGAGGGTTGTGGGACGAGTATTTTCTCTTAGCGATTGAGTTTGAGATCGTTTTGGCCAGCGCTGATAATTTTTTATAGTTGGAATTTCCGCTACATAAATAAATGGCCGCCTTTCCGAATTTATTTTAAAATAGAAGAAAAATCGTATGTCCAAGCTTTTGTAGGAACAGTTATTTTCTCATAGCGATTGAGACCCTGTTAGCCACTGCTACGATAATGCTTATAATTTTTTGACTGCTGCTAAATAAAAATACTGGCACATAGTATACGGTTCCAAATGTCGCATTAATTGTAAATATAGTTGAAGTAGCTCGCGCTTTAAAAGGGTTGGGCATTACTGAATTGGAGGATAGACAGTTTTGTATAAAATCACCTGGACCACAAATGCTGGATGATGGATCAAAATTTTTAATTTGGGTTATGTTATATGATATATCGTACTTTTATAAACAATCTATTGGCACACATTGTATCGATCATAATTTGCATTGTGTTTTTATATTTAAAAATTAAATTAAGATTTTAACGAGATAATATAAAAGGACATTGTCTAAATTACATCCAGATACTTTTTAGAAATTTCAATTATGTATTTACAATTTTGACAGCTCTAATTCGTATTTGACAGAGAAAAATTATCTTCTAAAAATCAGAGAAATTCACTGTGAGCCCCGAATAATTAATCTACTTTTATACACGTCTATTTGATAGTGTCATGTAAGGCACACACCAAGAATTTAAGTATCTTTAAGTTTTATTTTTATTTTATTTATATTAAAGATTATATTTAAGATATTTTTTACAAATTTAGAAAATACGTTTTTAAATAGTTTTTGAAACTGTTTTTTGATAAATTAAAATCGAATTGATCCTCTACGGTATTGAATGATTTTGCTGATCTATTAATTTGATTATTGTTGCCATAATTGATTGGGTGGTGTTCTTGAAATTGAAAAATTGATGTTTACACAAAGTCCTGCTTGGAACATTAATAGAGATGTTTTCCAATATGTAGGATGTACTCGTATCAAAGTGGCCGAGAAGGACGTTTCCGATAAAAGCTGCATCCAGAAGAAGACGTCTCTTTTCCAGAGTGCACATTTAATATTCTTTGCATCTTGTAGAATAAGGAGGTAAGCGTGCTACATTTTCATAGAATGGTATGTTATGATGAACAGCATAATAGGGATTCCAAATGATTACAGCATATTCCACTTGACATTTTACAAAAGCGTAATAAAATGTATGTAAAGTTAGTGTATCCATAAATTCCCAGGCCCACCGATTGACAAAGCCAAACATGGAGCTTTAGCAATACAATGCTAAAACTAACAAATGTAGAGACGGTTTGTTAGATATGATTTGAACCAATTAATGAATCCGGATGTAAAACTTTGTAAAATCAAATGCCTTACTCAAATATGTGTAAACTACATCAACTTGATGATGTTTTTCTATCTCATTTAACATTTTACTGGTAAATTCGACCAGATTGGTAGATGTAGACCTTGCAGGCATGAACCCGTGTCAGTAGATAGAAATGTGACGTATTAATGTTGATTTAAAAGCATTGTATACAATCAGCTCAAATAATTTTGGAATCGAGGAAGATGTGGATATTCCCAGGTAACATGAGAGATCATCCCGCATTCCTGATTTAAAGATAGATGTGATCTTTAAAATTTTCCATTTTTCGGGATACACGGCAGTGGACATGGATTGATTGAATAGCTTACAGAGCCGATTTACCAAGCTACTCGCAAACATTTTTAATGTAGAGAAATTCCCTTAAGGCTGTTGCAACGTCCTCATCACATATGACAGGAGGAGTAATTAATGTATTTTTGTTGCTAATTTGATCAGTGTATCTAGTATTATCATGTGGTCTATAGACTCATTGGGAAAATGCTGCAAACATGTCTGCTATATCTTTAGCGTTCGAAGTGAAGGTATTATTATAAGTCATGATGGAGGGATATCATTCGATTTCACGTTTAGATCATAAGTATTTCAAAATTGTATAGGATTTTCTTTAATTTTACCTTCGATACTTGCAAGGTAAGACCTGTACTTAATATTGAAATAGATGTCAAATTCCTCGTTGCGTTGTTAAAAGGACAGCTTGTGAGTTTCGAATCGTGATTTCATCATTTTAGTATAGGCCTTACATTTTCGATATTTCAAATTTCTCAGCAGGTCATCAAAACATGACGGATGAATGTTCGGTGCTTTATTGAAAATATTTGTCGACATTTGTATTCGCATTATCTGCATCTAAAATTTAACCCAAGTTTATTGCTTCTAAATAAACTTGCAAACCGTCGTAATTAGTCTTCTTAAAGTTGGTATTTCATTTCAATTTGGTTCAGATTAAAACCAAGCATGGAGTTAAAAACCAAGCATGGAACTAAATCTGATGATTTTGATGTTTTGATGACTTCATCGATCGTGTCTCGACGCAGCTGGCATAGTAGTCACTACTTGATTGCGGTGGTATAATCACTAACTAATGTTACAGAAGCACTTTCTAGATTTGAATGTACGGCTATCAATACGCCACCGCCTGAATCCTTAGCGCTCGTTTCGGGAGTGCTTTCACAACTATAAACAATATAATTATACCAAAAGAATTCGGTACTATGAATACCCAAGTTGAAACTATTTTCCCCGATAACATATATTGGGTAGTTTGTTTGAAGAACAAATCAATAAAATTGGGATGCTTTTGTTTGGGATGCTTTTGTTGCCATTTTATTTATATTCTGATAATAAATAGAACATACATCTTTGACTGAATTATTGCACGACTTTTCAGATGGTTTGATAGTATTAGGCAATCATTGTATAGCAGGGCAACTGGGGTTAAAATGGGAGCGCCTTCATCACTAGCGAGTGGATCAATTAAATCAAGTCTTTCTGGTTCTTCTTATCCGTTTTCACCATGGGTATATGTATGATTCCAAATTAAACCCATACAATCTTGGCAGGCATTCGAATTTAGCTCTTTGGCCGATTCTGCATTCCGGAAAAATTTAGAGTGTGTTTTACTAACAAAAAAGTAGAGTGCTCGACATTAGAATTTCTACCATTTTGGCACTGTTTGTATCGGGCTTCCTTAAGAAAACGATATTAGGTCTAACAAAGTTTAGGCTGAGTTTCCTTTTATTTTAAACTGAAAATTCAAATTAGTGATACTCAACAACTTGAATGAGAATTTCGTTGGTGGATTACAGAAGATTATAGATTACTCAGTATATAAACATTTGTAACTGGATAGGAGGTGAGAGGGAAGAATTTAGCATTTGTAAAAATTTTACGAGAGTTTAAAAAATTATTAGGATTGATATTTTTTGGTTTTCCTTGAAACAGGAATTTAAAAATTTACAAACTAGTCAAATTCTGGTTAGATTTTTAAATTTAGTAAAATTTGGCCTGCTATATTTTTTCACCATCTAATTCTCCCCAAACTCATTAAAATTTTTATAAATTTTTTATTCAAAATACTTCCAAACTTAAATGCTTCTTTCATGTTTTATTGTTGGAATAAACATTTCAAATTTAATTAATTAAATAAACAAAACTAATATCGGTTGATAAATGAAACAAATTCATCACATTTACATAGCAAATTTTGTAAATCTTGGTATTCCACGATTTAAAATTAGTGCAAGTAGTTTTAGAAAATTACAGTAAAAATTTTAGAATTTTAAACCATATTTTGAAAATTTGTTAAATTAAAGAAACAAACATATTTCCAAAATGAATTAAACTGATTAGGCAAATTTTAAAAGATAAATAATTTCAGTTAAACTTTAAATTATCATTCACAAAGATAAAATTTCTGCGAAACTTTAGAATTGCTTCAGAAGATTTTGTCGAATTCTTTTCCAATTTTCAATGTCGTCTATTTCACAGTTTGGCAATTATTGAGGATAGTATAAAATTTTGAGGTACTTAATTTTGAAGACTACCTGATTTATAAGTGCATATTCGCAAAATTGTCAGAATTTAAATCATTTTTGTTCTGCATCAAAAAATTGTATTTCAATTTTGTGGTAATCAACTGCAATACATGTTAAAAATAGCAAAAATATTTAGTTTTTCTAAATATATGTTTATGTTTTGTTTTTTTTAGTTGGAATCCGATCTATAATACGTTTCTTGTTGTGTAATCTCCCCTAAAACATCTAAATTCTAATCTAACAGAAAAAATCAAAATTATGTTGCTTAAAAAAACCAATTAAAATATTTCCAAATGAAAATCGTTAAACCATTAATTTTATTGTTTTATTTTTTGTGTTTGTGCGATTTAAACCAATGATTTCAGCATAAATTTGGTAATGGCTAGACACTGTGTGTGTGTGTGTGTAAATTAAATTTGCAATAAAATCACATTATGCTAGCGCGCGTGTAAATATATAGTGTTGGATGTAGAACACATTATGTTTATAGTAAAATTTTATAGGTCATACAAATATCCAAATGCACATTAAATTATCTATTTTCAATTAAATTAGTATTATGTTACTAAATTAGAAGTTCATTAAAATAATTTAAATTTTCCCATTTTGGAAATTTTCCATATACCATAAGACTAAAATGTCTCGGGGTATCAACATACTTTTGATTTAAATTTATATAGAAAAACATTTCGCCGTTAATTCTATAATTAATCGCGTTAGTTATTTATTTTTAATTACGAGTATATCCAGTATATTTAGTTTTGCTGAGCGTTTTATTACTGGTGTTCTAGTTGTAGCTGCCTTTTACAGATTTTTTTTGTTGTTATTTTCTTACGTTTATGAACTTAAGTTGTTTTCTATTTTGAGATGTAAATTGTAAATCATTTTTTTGGGTTTTTCTTTTTTTCACTCGAGAATACTAAATTCCCTGATTTTTGTGCTGTGATATTTTTATCTTTTAGTTTGTTAGTAGGAAAAGATACATTTTTTGTTATTGTCATTTGATATTATGTAGGGCATTTTGTTGTTGTACACATACTTTTTGAGCAACATAGTGCGGAAAAAGAACAATAATTAATTAATTATGAATGAGTTGAACTAAAGAATTATGTGTGTGTATGCGTGTGTGTCTTAAGATTTAAAAATAAATTTGCCCTTTTTATTTTAATTTATTTTTCGTGTCTTTCTAGGTGAAATGGATGATGTATTGGATTGTGTTTGCATTTTTCTCGTGTATAGAAACGTTTACAGATATTTTCCTATCATGGTTCCCGTTTTATTATGAAGTTAAGGTAATTATAGTGCTATGGCTGTTGTCGCCGGCGACCAAAGGTAGTTCAACGTTATATCGGAAATTTGTACATCCTATGCTCACGAAACGCGAAAATGTAAGTATATTTGATTTTTTTAAACAATTATTTAGTAAGATGTAATGATGAAATCCATAAGTTAAACGACATTAAATTGAAATTATAAAAATCGATCTCAAACCACTCTAAATTAAAAACTTCAATTTCTAATTTCCATACAAATTGTAAATTTTAGTTTTCAGAATCGAAATTGCAATCTCTAAATTTTGAAGGAACATACAACGCCTATTTTCAATTCTTAGTGTGCCTGACAGCGAGTTTTTCAACTAAATTATTAACTAAACTAAATTGATGGTTAGTTGATTGCAATCATTAATAGATGGTAACAGTATTTATAATGCACGCTGTGCCTGACTATTTATGGCCAACTTGTTGACTTTTCGAACGTCAAATAAATGACAAATATATTTATTTCAAATAAATGACAAATATCTTCATGCCAACTCAACATATTGTTTTTTGAAATATAATAAAATGACAACCAAATTGAAAAGTAACCTCGCGAGGAGGATTTTCACTAATCGCCTAGTGGTGAGTAGTATAATTATTCTTTGAAATGAAAAGTCTGTAATTTAGTTGAAAATTTTGGTATCAGGCATACAGCATTATTACATTTATTATTATATTTATCATTACAATTTAATATACAGACTAACTATTATATACAGTATAAACATAGAGTATTCTAATCTCGTATAGTATCGAACATCTGAACTCTAGCATCAAATTCATATCTGAAGAGAGCAGACCCATAAATCTAGTCTTCAAATTATAATCCATCAAATTCTTTGAAACCCCAAATTTTGATATATTTATATTGGCCAGAGTATAGAGTTGCCCATAGCTACAGGACACCTTTCTTATAACCATCAACAAATCCATTAATCACCCCAAATCAGAGGAATCACCACATTTTGGAAATTGTAATTTTTAGATTATGTCTAAATGCAAAAGGCTCTTTAAAAGAGCAATTAAACAAGATATACTGCAAACTGGAACTCTTACAAGCAGGTTTTCAAAACATATAAATAGAAACTAAGAATAACCAAGAGCAGATCCTGGAGAATATGCTGAGGTAACCAAGGCTGTACAATGTGGTAGAATATAGATCACTACTAGAGCTTAATTTTTGTAATCCATTCCCGGGTTGTTCCGAAATTGTGCCTGCTATGTCAGGGGTCAACATGGTCAACAACGAAGCCGGTTAAATCATAAGCAGAAGAAAAAACTCTGTAGGCGATAAATAGATTTAAACAAAATAAGTCGGCAGGACCTGATGCTATTATCCCCGCAGATATACGACAGACCATTGAGCTAACCATTCCATGGCTAGAAGTTATCTTTAAAAATAACCTAAAATTGCAGCCCAAAAGACCTTAAATCTATCAACTTATCTTCTTTGCTCCTAAAAAAACTCAAAAAGCAAATAGAAGCTAACTTCAGAGGGACGATTGTGTCGGGAGATAAAGTAAAGGGAAATCTGTTAGACAGCTCTTCATTACCATAAACACTTTATCGAAAAATCGAGTATACGAACTGCATATGCTAATCTTTCTGGTAATAGAAGGGGCCTTTAACAATGTGATATCAGGGGCAATAACTCGGTTACTAATCTAGGAGTGAAT
This sequence comes from Tipula unca, assembly GCA_951394425.1. Classification (NCBI taxonomy): domain Eukaryota; kingdom Metazoa; phylum Arthropoda; class Insecta; order Diptera; family Tipulidae; genus Tipula; species Tipula unca. Next base: position 210,360,266 of record OX596380.1, read on the forward strand.
GGATCGCTCAGGGACTGAATAGGTTATATGCTAAGAGGGAGGACCATAAGCTAAATGAAAACCCACATAGAACTGAACTGGTCCTTTTCTCTAGGAAATACAAACTTCCTCATATTAATCCACCTTCTTTAGACGGTAATAGCTGACCTTCACAGATAAATCGAAGTACCTGGGTCTTGTGCTGGATAATAAAATTAATTGGAATCTTAATATATTGGAATGAGTGAAGAAACCTGAGGTAGTGCTTTACTCGTACAAAACTGCACATTAGACCGCCTTCGTTAGCACAGTAAGTAGCGTGCTTGCTCTGTTATTCGAGGGTCTCGGGTTCGATGCCCGGTGGTGACCAAAAATCACGGTTGGGTATTTTTAATGTGTAAGTATATGTGTTTGTCCGGGTATTGCACCGTGGGCCCGTTAGTGGCATTTACTGCTGGGAGTAATCCGCCCAATTTTAATTTTAAAAAAAGAAGCACATCCACGCAGGCACACGACACTACAACATCTAACTGCTTTAGATATGTATATTGGACAACTAGTTGGCACCATGTATCAAACTGAAATACACCTCTTTGTGGCCCTGTAATAATACAGGATACTTATTCATTCTGCGTACCAAAGAGGTTCCTAAAACTACGGACTACACTAGACTTCGCTCTAACTTTTGATGAGAAGTTCCTGACTGTGATCGCCTCCAAAGACGACTGGCTGATGGAGCAGGTCTAAATTCAGGAGTTAAACAAACTTATTGCCGGATGGTTAAAAGAAAGGAGGGTAAAGTCGGTGGCTGGTGTTCTGCGAGGAACTTCAGATTAATATCGCTGTACGTATTCCCGAATACTACAGTGATTTTCAAGCTAAAGTACCTGCAAAAATGGAATCCGTAGGCTGGTTAAGTCAAATCTACACTACAGGTCAAATGTCAAGAAAGATGGAGGAATATTGCATCATGCAAACTACTAGCAAACCAGCTGCTAAATTAACGAACGATAGGTGGTCAAACAATCCCCCTAGAGTAAATCAATTTTTGAACATTTTATCAGATATGTACATTTAACTCCTCGGTGGGTGGCATGCTAAACTATCGGCAACTTTATTACTCAAGCCATATCTAATTTCCACAGTGCTAACAAAGTTAATTTAAAGTTATTTCATTACATCTTTCCTTTTCATGTATAAAATTTATTTTCTTTGTATTCTACTAATTATTTCTTACAGGAAATTGATGAATACATCACACAAGCAAAAGAAAAAGGATACACAGCTGTACTCCAATTAGGTTCAAAAGGTGTTAATTATGCCACAAACGTTATTATGCAGACTGCAATTAAGGTTAGTGTGCCATTACAGAGACTAGTTATCAATGAACATAATAATAGTAATATCAATAATAGTTCTAATAGTTCTTCTTATTAATCACTATTTTTTTTCTTAATTGATCTAATTCAGTTTTTATATTTTTATTATGCATGTAAATTATTCTTTTTATTTTAATATTTAATTGTTACCAAAGTTACACAGAAAAAATTAGAAAAACTATAAAATAAATTTGCTTTTACAGCCGAGGCGCTTAATTTTGTTGCTTACTATATACACCTGCACATAATAAAAAAAACTAAGCTTTGCCGAGCGCTTTATATTTTTTCTAATTTTTTCTAAACATTCTGTAATACCAAAGTCAAATACCAAAAATATATTTTATACAACACATAAACACTATTCAAATCCCTCTCTCGGGTAGACCAAAAAAAAAAATTAATCAAAATTAAAATCCCTTAAAAAACTAGACTCTATCGAATGGTGTACAAACTAGTCAGTCTGATAATGCAATCGCAGATCATTTGCGTCACGATAGTTATCTACAGCGAAGCAACAACAATATGAACATGGATAGTGAAGATTTAACCGATGGTGATGAGCCGATGTTTATTGAAATGGAATCTCGTATGCGTCGTTCACAATCAGCTGATTCTGCTTTGAATCGTCCAACAACGTCACGGTATAATTTACGTAATACGCCGGATGTTATATACGAGGGTTCGTCCGAGGATGAAATGATTGTACATGAAAATGAACCGGCTCCTGATTTTGAGGCGATTAGTGGTTCGGCACGATCGCGTGTAGCACCAGTACGTGACACAAAGACTAGGAGTACGCGAGCGAATAGTAAACGGGGTGGTGGAGTATCGTCGACACGAACTACTAGTAGCGCGATACGAGGTCGCAGAAAAATTAAAGAACCTATTATGGAGGTTGATCATGATGAAATTGTAGTCGAATAGAAATTAATTTTTTTTTTTTTTGTTTTTATTTAAATTGTGTGATTTGCGATGTAACTATTAGGTTGACTTAGCAAAAATTAAATAAGTAAACATTTTTAGGTAAATTTAGAACTCAAAAATAATAAAAAGACTTTAAACATTAACTAGAAATTTAAGTCAGGGATGTGAAAATCAATTACATTTTACAAAAGAAAATTTTTCTTCGCTACCCACACAACTTCACAGACTTTATTCGAGCTATAAAGTCTTACAGAAGCTGATCAAAACATTTTTTTTTAAATAATTTTATAATAATTCTACTTGCATTTAGAATTTTTGCATAAAATTAAAACGCATGTACATACATATATTTGGCACACAGTCGTACAAATCACATAAATTCATCCGGGCACATATCAAGTTGAAAAATTTTCTTTTTTATTATTAAATGAAAATTAATTTCCATCTCATTTATATTTAATTTTATTCTCTCCAAGCTCGTTCACCAAAATCACGTTATAGGAAAATATGCCAAATTAATTAATCGTTATCCATTTTTCTATATTTCATAAAATATATAAATTTTTTTGTTTTATTTAATTAATTAATTAATTAATTTAAAATATGATTAATGCTTTATTTGGCAAACGGATCACCGTTTTTGTTTAATTTGTAGAATTTAATTAATTTATGACGTCTGTAGAGTGTCCAAAAAAAGAGATACTACTTAAAAAAATGTATTCGAGTCGATTTGTTGATGGCATAATGTGCCATTTGTTTTCAACTTATACCGTTAATATTTTAAAATCTTAATTTTTTTTAGATTAGAAGGGTACGATAAAATTTTTTAGTTTCAAAAATGTACTCAAATTCTGTAAAGTTCTAAAATTTTGAATATCATTTACATCCGAATCAAGTGTGGTCTCTAATATCTCAGCTATTAAAATTAGATTTTCACCAAAGATTTTATTCTCACGTGCCATCGTACTCACCCAGACGGTGGCCACTGCTTAATCCAGTACCAAACATTTGTGAAAATACCCAATTTATTTAAATTTTCTCTGTTTTACTTTCATGTTTGGTGTTTTTTATGTAACCTCCTACGCCACGCCTCTTTCCAATTCCACCCAATTTCTTAGATCCTTTCATTTGTACCGGAAGATTATTACAATTATTTTGAACAATAATAATTTAATAAGATTATCCTCATCTTATTTTTAAATTATGCCATTTAAACTTAGTCGGGAGTTTTTAAATATTTCCTAAATTTCAGATGCACGTAGTAGCACAAACTGGTTTCCGGTAAAAATAAAGCCAGATTATTTGACGCTGCCACAAAAAATATACATTAGTTGGTTTGATCTGCAATAAAACAGAATACTATATACAGAAAAAAAATTAACTCACAGGCCTAGTTAGTCCACCCCAAATTTTGAAGAAAGTATATAATCCGAAATGGCACTTTTAAAGCGAATAGTTCAATCATCCCATTCACGATTTATTTTGTATAAACTGACTTATTTAAAAGCCTTCAATAAGTCTTTTGAGTCTAATTGTAGACTGTTTTAACTTATTTGGAGAGTTTCCACACCTATGCTTTTTCATACATTTTGTCTTGCAAATTTATTTTACTGTTATTTCCGAACAAAATTGACTCTGACTTCCATTTTAATAAATATTTTAAAACTCCCAAAACACAAAAACTAAACCAAATGAACATCAAGTGATAGGTTATATGTTGAAATAAGTCTCGGCTTGAATTGAATCGACAAATGACTTATTCCCGCCATATTGAATAAATCAAATAAGTCGACTTATTTTAAGTAAGACAATGAATTGGTCTCTACTACAGTCCTAGTATGTCTGTCTTTGGTTTAATTTTTCTATTATGAAATCATTGAAAGCTCCGAATTTAAACTCCCTTAAAACGCGCACATTGGACACTCTATATAATATTAAAAAGTGATTTTTGTTTAAATAAATTTAATTAATTAAAATTAAGATGCTTTGTGTTAATTTCGATTATGATTAACTTCCCTAAATTTCGTTTTTTTTATTTTTTATTATTTAAGTGTTTATTAGATTTACGGATTCAGTTCATTAATTTTAACTATTTTTTGTACCAATTTTTTTTTATTATGTTAATTATAATTATTATATAAAAAATAATAAAACAATCAGTTTTAAGAAATAATAAAAATAAAAATTTTTTTGTTTTAATTTATTTTGTGTGTACATACACTATAATATGTGTGTTATTGAAAATGCGGAGGTAATGTAATCCGGTAATTTAATTTTTTTTTTTTGTTTTGTTTATGGTAGATTGGTGTTATTGAAAGTGTATATGGTGTGGTAATTTACAGTATCAAGACAATAAATGTACGTAAGGTAAGTAAAGTGCACTTATATACTCGTAGTATTCCTGAAAAACACTATATACCATTTCAATAATACCAAAAACTATATTTTTAATTACCTCCAATTACATTTGCAATGATATACATACAAGCACCTTATTATTTTGTTTAAATCCATTTTAATAATCAACACTTATTAATAATATCTTATATTGCATGATAATTTAATGTTTTTATTTTTTAAATAAAATCTTAATATTATTTGTGTTGGTGAACTATACAGAAACAGAACTAAACCTATATAGATGATCAAGCTCAATTTGATGCATTTATGATTATTTAATAAAAATTTATAGGGGTCCGTATTGTATGGAAAAAGTAATATTCAAGACAAATTATTTTCCATGCAATTTGGTACGCACTCAATCAACATGATGCAGGTAAGTTATTATTAAATTAAATATCACTTTTCTTGTCTTGAACTTTGGATAATAAACAAAAATAATTATACATATCTACCGGAATAAATTTTCCCTAGAAGTCAAACCTAGGAATAACGAATGATTTAAATTAGTAGAACTAACTCGAGTTAACAAAATGATGAAAATGTGTCCAATTCATAAACTACAGTAACTTCGTCTATGCTCTAACGTAGTGTTGGCCAACATTAGTTTCAGAGCGACCACAATAATAAATTTCGAAATTTTTATTGGTCACAAATTAAACAAAAAAATTTGCTTTGTATTTTACATCGCTAGTATTCATTGTGTTTTTTTATTTGTGGACTCACATAAAAAGTATGACCAACTTTGGGGTAGATGCTCGTACGTCTAGCAAGCAAGGAATTTTTATTTGAAAAAATTAATGATTTGTGATTTAGTATTTTTTTTAGTATTAAATAAGACCTACTTGTATTTATTTGCAAGTTCAAAAATTGCTGTTTGTATAGTAAAGTAAATCGAGTAGTCTTATGTTTGACTAGCAAGTGATTTGCTTTTAGTGTGTGTGTGCCAATCGAAATAAAAAGCGCATAAAAAGTTAAAAATAAAAAATTTATTCACCACAAAAATTTTAACTGTGCTGGAATGTTCTATCATCACTTCGATTCGCTTCGTTAGACATTTGTGTCTCTTTTTTTACGAACAAAATTATATTCTATTTCGCAATTTATATTGTGATCATGAGCCTACTCGATTCTTATTCTCTAAATTCATTCGATAAAATAAAACGAATATTTTTATTTTCGATGGCAAGTGAAAAGAGGAAAAAGAGATAGTTTGCAAATTTATTCTAACAGGCTGAGATCGCAATAGACAAAACGTAATTCATAAAACGCAATGGAGCATAATTTTGTTTGTAAAAAAAGAGACACAAATGTCTATCGAAGCGAATCAAAGTGATGATAGAACATCCCAGCACTGGTCTCGAACCAGTAAAAATTTTTGATTTGGTTACAACCACGCCAACTTGTAAATATTTTGTACGTTATAAAATGCAAGTTTTTTTTGGTACTTTGACAGAACCTCAATTACATTTTTATATAATTTGCACAAATTAGGATAGGTTGAGTGGCTGCTACAGCACACTTAGACCGGCGACAGTCCGTTGTGATACCACAGGATCTTTCTTCCCTATTACCCTTATGATAACCAGTTTCAGCTACTTATGTAGCATCTTATATCGCAATTTACAGTTTTCGAGATCAAAGAGGCAGTCCATTAAGAATTTACCCATATATTTATGTCTTTGTGTGCCAAAGCCGGGCATGAGCATAGGAGGTGGCCTACCGTCTCTTCCTCCTCCTCCTCGTCCATACAGCTTCTGCAAAAGTCATTCACTTAGCCTCCTCGCATTTTCTCCAAGTAGGCAGTGTCCTGTGAGTATCGCCACGATCGTTTTTAGTTCACGTCTACGTAGGGAGATCAGTGTCTTTGAGCGTTTTAAATCCAGCGTTGGCCAGACTTGCCTTGCTACACTACATGTTCGTGCACCTTTCATTCGCTGAGGCAGTCCGAGTAGCCGGAGACCCAGACTATCTGAATGTTGAAATGCTCACTCATCTCATTCAGAGACAAGTGGCAACCCAAGCCACCCTAGATGTCAGAGAAACTGAATCCAGCGACTTGATTGCCGCCTGACTGTCCATATAAATTGCGATATCAGTCGAGGATACCACATTATGTCTCAATCAATTCAGGACCTCCTCAATCGCTATCACCAATGCCTGGTACACGCTGCAGTGATCAGGGAGACGAATTGATATATCTACTTCCAATTTATCACAAAAGACTCCAGCTCCTACTTAACCGTGTAGCTTGGAGCCATTTTACACAAATTAGACAAATATTTTATAAAACCTTTTCTCATTTTAATGTTTATAAGATTTCAACTTTATTTTAATTCAAGAATCTTATATGTATTAAAATGAAATTATATATCACGAAATTGCGCCGACAGCAAAACTTGTTAAACGTCATAAATTTTAACTGGTTCCAATTGGCACAGCAAACCAGTTAAAAAGTGAGGAAATTTTGTTTATTTTCACCACAGTTAAAATTTTAACTTTTTATCTTCGATTGGCACACACACTTACTCGGTCGACCATCCTACCCGTTTATTAAGTTTTCTGCAGTACAATCGAAAAAAAAACATCGAGTAGTTATATTTATCGACTTGCATTTTACGAATTACTAGCCTATCGAGTATTTGGAGGCATTATTTTTCCCTTCAAGAAAAATGACGATTGAAGTTAACAGAGCATTAACTCGGTTTAAACCCTTTCCTCGTGACTCAACCAGAGGACATGAGTAAAAAAATAATATCTTTGATTTCAGTCATTTTCGCTTCTATTAAAAGCTGCACAAATTAATAATATTTCTTATTACGAATATAATTTACAACCTTGACGACAGTATCCATCACTCTTTTCAAAATATGTGTTTGAGATAATTGTGTAGAAATAGTTTACACATGTATCATGGAATAGAAAGGGACACTGGTTTTTTGCTGTTTTAAAATCACAACAAATCCATATTCATGTTTTCATGAATTTTTTATCTATGGATCACCTTCTGTTGTTAAGGGAACTATGTAGCTTTGCATCTATAGTTTATATTTGTCAATTACTAGTTTAAAAAATTCATGATGGCCATTTATGATATTTCATTAAACTAAAGAAACGTAGAAAGTGTAAATAATATATCGAGAAAGGTGTTGCTTGTTCCGTTGGCAGCATTAGTAGCATATACGACCTACGCACAGAACTGACCAATATTCCTGACCAGTTTGGTTAATTAAATCGCGTTAACGAAAATTATATTATAAATCTCTGATAATTTTCATTCCACCATTTGTCTACAAGATTTATTCATTTTATAACAGAACTAGAAATAAATTTGTTCATCTCTAACAAAATAACTGACGTGATGAGTTTACCAGTTGCACCATCATAATTGCTGATAAAGCAAGTTGAATTAATTGAAAGAATATGGAAATTGATTGAGGTGACAAAAAGATATATTTTCGGAAGAAATTCCCGTATTTGTCCTTTTCGAAAACAATACCCCCTTTCCAATCCTTAAAAGAGTTTGAAAACCTAATAATGTTAAATCAAGACAACATATAGAAAATGGGTTGCTGTATTTTGATAAAAGTAATATTTAAATCTTCTTAGAAATAGGTTCACTGTGCCAAGAAGCACGCACGTTCGAATGCAAGAAATTTGTAATTTGATCCGATAATCGTATTGGAAACCTAGTAAATGGAAATTGCAATGACCATATTGGAAACCCAGAAAATGGGAGTTTTGTTATTTTAAAATTAGTATCCTTGATTCCGTTGAACTTTTATTAAAATCCTCATTCAGAGAGTCATATTTTGAGCCAAGTTTTGTGTTCGCTCAGACTAAGATTATCATCGTTTTATCGCCCAATACATCAACTAAATTTTGAAACTGACCACAAGACGGGCAAGAAAAGTGTATATTACCAAACTGCTTTCTACTAATTATATATTATCTAAAATATAGCCTAATACTAATGAATATTTTCAAATTTTCAATTTGTTTTCAGGGTGGCGGCAATTTAGTCCAAACACTACGTAGAAGTTATAGTTTAAGTGATTTATCTGAACCCGATCAACATCGGACCCAGGATGAAGTCGATGATATTGTACGGCCACATAATTTAATCACAAGCAGTAATCGTATGCTAAGATCACGGACACAGAGTACACGTTCAGCGTCGGGTGGCAGGCAAGTTGAAATGTATTTTCCTGAAGTAGATGTGACCAAACCTAGAGAAATGGCGGTTAACTACAAGTAAAATCGGAAATATATATATTAAAATGGCGGTTATTGGTATTACTTACATACTATAATTTAATTTTATGTTTTGTTTATATCATTACAGTTATAGTAACATTAGGTCATCGGAAGATATTAGTTCGGGTTATTCGAGTGCTGAACCAATTTCGACTGGACTAAGTCGTACCGCATCGTTAACGAATGCGACACGAAGTAGGATTAGAATAAAAAAGTCTGAGGTAAGATCGACCTGCATTTTAATGAATTGTAGCGTGTAGTGTTTAATCCGTAACTGTATAGCTGTGTAAAACATGCACGCCATGTTGCTTGTAGATTATTGATTTTTATGTTGCATATTCATATAGTGTGCTAAGATCCGTGCAGTTATACAGTTACCGGATTAGACATCCAACTTTCGTTTACTTATTTTTCTTAACTGAAATCTCTTAATTTTTTCCCCTTCGCAAAGGATAATTCAAAATATCCGTATTTTATTAAAAGACATTCACTTTACTATCCAATTTTTTCTGAACAAGACGAGTTAGAATACTATTTGAATAGTAGTAACAATAATAGTGACAGTGAAACGCCAACTACTACAATACCGGCCCAAAATATTTTCAATAATTTCATTGAGGATATAAGAAATGAAGAATGTTTTGAAAATGAAAAGTTTTTCGCCAATTTACAAGCGCATCGTCGTCTCGTGGCTCAAGACTCGATACCATTATCGGCGATTAGTGATGAAACAGAAGAGGACGATGATGTATTCTTGGATGTTGATGATGATGTGAAAAATAGTACAGAAATCACTGATGTGACAGAAAATATTTCGAATATAGCGGAGAATCTAAAGAAAGTGACTGATAAAATATTTTCGAGTATAACGACGCAGTCCAAAATTGACGTTAGTGAGAAAAATCATTTGAAAAATTTCCAAAAACTTACCAAAGACAATGATGAGAAATGTGATAAAGATGTGTCCCAATTAAAACGTCCGGTAAGTCATAAAAAAGGACGTGCACCGCCACCACCACCGCCACCGACATCGCGGCCATCAACAACAAGTGACCTCCTCAAAGAAACAGCAATATAAGTGAACATTTTCAACTGATTCAAACTGTAATTGTATACTCTGATAGATATTAGATCAAATTTTTGTTGTGGTTTTCGTGCGTAAGCTTTATCTCTAACAAAAGGGTTTTATAAATCATATTTCTAACCTGGTCATTTTGAAATCATTTCAAATTTTGTAAATTCATGTCATGGGGTGCTTCCTGTATATATATACATACCTAAGTGCTTTACATGTACTAAATTGACTTAGAAAGGATTAAACCAAATTGTTTAATTGTTTTCGTTCGTAAATAATATTTTTCCGAATTTTTGTTGATGTTGATTTTTGGCAATTTTGAATTTTGAGCCGAGTTTGTGTTATTTCATGTTCCTTAGAATAGTAGATTACATTATATTTCTTACAAATTCGTCGAATTTTATTTTTATTACAACTACTCGCAGATCTGTAGTTTTATTTAGCCCGACACAGTATTTAAAGAATAATTTTAATTTAAGGTAAGTGGAGGAATACAACAACATTAAGCAGCTGATAAATGGTATGTTCATGAAAACGAAGTCAAGCGCTCAAAGCTTAACTAATTCATATCACAAATAATCCACATCTATGTCAAAACTATTTGTAATGTGATATTAACGATATACACGTCGAATGATATGGGATAAAATAAAAATCCTTTGAGTGCTTGTGAAATACACGAAATTTAGGATTATTTATCTGTTTAAACCCGATAACTTTGAGTCATAGTTAGTTGTATTACGAATGTAGTTGTAATTGCGATAAATGGCTATAAGTTGTGTCATTCATCGAGGGAAATTTGCATGATTGTGCTTGTCACATATTTTATAATCTGCAAGTGTGAGAACTAATTTACAAACATTCTCATATTCGCCCAATTCATCAATTTTCACATCGTTCGACCACGGTAAAAATTCGGCAATTCACGTGAGCTAGTTTTTAACCAAACTTGTAAAAATCTTTAGAACTGTGTCTAACTTTGATTTGGTTGAAATATTTATTTTACACAAATATTTATGTTGGCACGAAAGGATAAAATGGAGAATACAGAGTTTTAATAGTGTAGCTATAATATTTGCCTTAATTATGAAATAGGTAATTCAAATTACACGAGAAGCTAATTTTATTTTTCATACAAGTAAATTTGAGCCAGGTAAAAAGTTCAATGTTTTATTAGAATTTGAATAGAAATCTAAGCGATTTCTTATTAAATATGAATGAGTTTAGGATTTTGTACGATTATCGAGAAGCTAATGTTCATTGCTAACTAACCTTGATATACCTAGTTTATAATAACTTTCTAACTTCTAGTTGTGATTGTAATGGGACATATGCTTATATCATTCATGCAGGTCCGTAGCGAGAAGTGTTTGTCTATAATAAATAAAAAAAATTATAGGTCAAATGTACAGTAATGAAAAATCACAGACTAGAAATATTGTAACAAAAACTAATTGAAGACAAAAAACTAAAATTTCAAGAGAAGTTGGTACTGTATTCTCTTAAATTTAATTGAAAAATAAAACACTATTTAATTAGTAGAACCAGCTTAATATGAATTTATATCACAAAATTAAATTAAGATCAAAATTTACGAAAAAATTATCAAAATTGAAATAAATTCTTCAAAAACCACAATACGTATTTACTAAATTTGTTAAAAGAATTCAAGCGATTTATTGTACTCGACGTAAGTTAACACATTTTTAAGCCAGTCAATGTTATTCTCTGAAAATTAGAGATAATATTTTTAGTGTGGAACAACTCAGATGTGAGCAAACTAAAAAAGGCTTAAATAAAATAATGTACAAATTTATTATTGAAATAAAAGATCACCACTTTCTTTGTCTATGCACTTTTTCAGGCTTAATTTATGTATCTAAGCTTTCAAAATTTCTTTTTAAATGTCAAATTTAACAGTTTTGCACCAATATATATCAAGCGTGGTCATAAGCAACTCATAATATTGAACCACAATACTAATAAATCGTCTATCTATCCAAACACTATCCATTTTTCATGTCACACCATTCGTTTAGCTTTTCATAATTTTTAAACGTTTTGCAAATTTATTTAAACACATATGGTCTGCGAGCTTTCTTTTGTCTGGTACCACGTATCAAAAAAGATAAAAATCGTTGCTTCCCAAGAAATTTGATTGCCATATTTTACTCTACTTACACAATGCTATATTTTACTTTACTATGGAGATGATCCCTGATTCCCTGCAATATGTGTCTTATATTTTTTGGCCGCAGCTTCATTAAATTCAATACTGCATCAAAATTTGCAGGCAGCAACCATTTTATGAAACTCCAAAGCTGCGACATATAAACAGATACACATGCAAATGTCAATTAATTGTGAAGATATGAAAATAAAGATATCGAAATCAAGTCAGCAATAGCATTGTGAAATTTAATTAGCAGTATGACGAAGTAAACATTATTTGGAAGGTATTTAAAAAATAGGTTTGCAGTCGTCCTGTTTATAAGAAAGACGATCTACACTAGCGTGTAAAAGTATTTATACTTTTGCAATATCACTTTTTTGAGCATTATTCGCTGTAATACAAAAAAAAAATCGACCAATAAATCCATTTAATTCTTTATTGTATGCATAAAAATAATTAATATAAGTTGGAATATCATTTTGAAGAAATCATAACGATAAGTCTTTGCTGCATCGTATCCACCAACTTATTCAGTTTCTCAATTATTATTCTCTTCCATGCATCGCTTAAGGCAATTAAAAGTTGCGCTTTGTCCAATTCGTTGCATTAATGTTCGATGGGATACGTCAGAGCTTTAGATTACCGGATTTCAATATGTTCGAAAAAAATTTGCTGCTGTCGAATGATGTTTTGGGGCATTGTCCTACTGGAAAATCCAACCACGGTGAATTTTCGTTTTGGCATGAGATAGAAATGCTTAACTATAATATCCACCTAACTTATGATCCATTATTCTATTAATCTGTATTGACGAGCTAACCATGTCATGGGACAAACCTCCCCATACAATACCATTATCAACCGTGCCTTATTGTCGGTATCATCTACCAGACATTGTTTCGTTTGTTCTTTGGGGCGATGAATATATTGTATACCATCCGATAGGACCAAGTTAAACTTGATTTTATTGCTCCAAAAAACCTTAGACCATGTTTTTCGAAGTTCATGAAATGTGGTTCTGGGTAAATTCCAGTTGTACCGTCAGGTTCTTTGGATATATGTTTTTATATTTTAACTGATCATTGACATTTTATATTAAGGTGAGGCTTCAGCTTTATTTAAACCGTCTTTAAAACATCATCAACTCCTTCAGTTTTTTTATGGATACTATGCGGTTCTAGGCATTTAGGTAAACTGTATAGTAATTAATAAATCTCATAAAATAATTCCATTTCATAGAAGAATCGAAATTAATAACAAGTGAGAGGAGAAATTCTTTTGAAATCACCTCTTTCTTATGTGTTGTGTAAAACTATATTCAGAATCCGACTATTTAAAAAAAAACCTCTCCCATTTTCAGAATATCTAAAAAACTGGTTGCTAACGTACAGAAAAGCGTTTCTTTAATTGTGAAAGGTGAAAGAACTATTTTTTTGGCAGTGAGGCACAATCTAACATTGCATTTTGGACACAAATTAGTGGTTTTCCTTTCCTTAACATTAGGAAGAGATCGCTTCTCTGGATTCGCAAAAGACGTCATACCCACATATGTGAAAATCAAACTGGCCGGTAGTCCTTCAATGACAATGTGCTAATGTCCATACCGTGGATTGAAGCGACAAATTCTCGGCTAGTTCCACGTTCCAGTTTCATCAACAATTTCTCCTCATGTAGTTTGCAGATGTATCCCGATTGGAATCAATTTCATGGATCATTAAGAGGAAGTACTGAATATTGTTGGTTTTAGATTTTGTATCATCAAAGTATCTTCATCAACGTGTATTATTGATTGATTATTTTCAAAGGAGTGCATATAGTGTCATCAGACACACATTTGTTTATCAAACATAATACAAAAACTGTTTCATACGCATTAGGTATATTAGTGTTACACCTACCTGATTTTTTTTGTTAGCGTATCTATGTTAAAATTGATTTTTTTTTGCGGAATAAATATTCAATTTTATTTTTTTCACGACACACGTGGAATGATTTATATGGGGATGTCAGGCTTTCTGATTTTGTAACATGATTGATTTTAATCACGTGTAAAACAATAGATCAAATATGCATTTACTAATATATACGATTATATGTACAGTCCCTGGCCATATTATTAGACGCACTATAGATAATATAATAAAATTTTAGTTTACAGCTATTTTAATTTGGTTTTCGGATATTTAATTATTCTTAATTTAATCTGTATGTACAATATACTTTATTGCCTAATTGTTATCAGTTATCACAAATAAAACATAATATTTATTTTAAAAATGTATATTTATTAATATTTAAATAATATTTTTGAAAAAAATTCATTATACTTCAATATTTAGTTGAGCCACCTTTTGCCGGTATCATCATCCACAAATGCAGCAGACAGTACAGTCTTGCATTGACTGCTGTCTGCCGCGCAGAATTAAGGCTCTCATAGTGGCAAAAGGTGGCTCAACTAAATATTGAAGTATAATGAATTTTTTTCAAAAATATTATTTAAATATTAATAAATATACATTTTTAAAATAAATATTATGTTTTATTTGTGATAACTGATAACAATTAGGCAATAAAGTATATTGTACATACAGATTAAATTAAGAATAATTAAATATCCGAAAACCAAATTAAAATAGCTGTAAACTAAAATTTTATTATATTATCTATAGTGCGTCTAATAATATGGCCAGGGACTGTATATACCAATTTTGCTTTCAATATGACTTTTTAAATTTATTTGCTAGTCGTTCTTTATAACGGACGATATGCATTTAACATAAGGATTAACATTGAAAATTAATGATAATTTTAAAAATGTTTCTACTCGAATGAAAAAATGAACCAAATGTGTATGTAAGAAATACTTTTGAACGCTAGTGTATCAAACTGCAAGAACTAACGCGAGTCTTACATTAGTTCGGTCATAGTTACAGAGGGCTCTATTTAGTTTCTTTTCCAGGATTTTGTACAATTAACTCAAGATCTTTCACCGGCAGTCGCATCAGATTTTCGCACTTTGGTCTTCGGAACCACTAATTTTAGTAGTGGCAACTACATATTTCAAGGAATGAGAAGATTAAATTTAAAATACCTTAGTTAGTAGGATATTGTACTCCTTACAATATAGCTACTTAAAACACCTATTTGGCTAACTAATAGTGAGTGTACTACTTACCGAAATTTCGTCGTGATATTTCCATCGTGTTTTCGCCACTAACGGTGGAGTACGATAGTTGATTTCATGCATATAAAATACCGGGTTTTGTTCAACATCGAAATAAAGAAGGCCTCATCAGCGGCTTGTATTAAAAGAAGAGCAGCTCAGTTAGACGAACAAAATGTTAATCTTTAAATTTTAAATTAAGTATCTCGAATTGGTCGTTTTACAATTCACTTAATCTGATTTTCTTTATAGTTTTTATTTTTATTGAAAATTTTTATTTTTAAAATTGTTCGAAAGTAAATAGTTACTTAGTAGAAAAAAATTTAAAATTATAATACACAAAACTGTGTAACACTTGCTACCGAGCAGACATTCAACTTGACATTTTTAAGGAATTATATATTGGTCCAAGAAAATCTTACTTAAGTTTGAGAACAGTTGTTAGTTACAATCCGAAGCGAATCGAAGTATATTCATTGTTTCGTAGCCGCATCGCCTTAAATTTACAGTCACGAAAGGTTGGTTATCTTAGTAAAATCACAAATTTCTAAGTTTTAATTATAAAATATTAATTTTAAATAAAAAATAAGGTAACAAAAACAAAATGCTAGGACAAGTTCATTGTGTCTTTTTTTATTATTGCAAGTGAGCATAAGTATTTGGATTCTTTCAAACTTTTAATATCGATGACGTCTCTCTTTGCGTGCATTACATCCTAAAGACGACTTGACGTTGTCTTGTTGCAGCAACCAGTCTCCCCAATGAGATTGTCACGATAAACAGCTGCCTTTAAAATGTCAAGGTATACATTTTGATCAATCTTATCAGCCAAAAGGACCAAATCTCAAACACCATTTTAAGAATTACAATCCCAAAACATAACCTTCTCACCTATTTGCAAAGGAATACACGAACGACTTATAAAAATCTCCATGGATCATTAAAACAAACTTTCATCAGTCCATAAAATATTTCCCCAATAATCCAAGAATTGGTTCACATTCTGCAAAGCAAAGTTCGTTTGCTTTTTCTTGTTGATATCAGTAATATTAATCACTATTCCGGTTATGTATTGTTGAATGCCAACTTCCTTAGATCTTCTGGATATAGTTCGTCTACTGATTTGCCTTCCTATAATATTTTTTGATCAGGACAATTAAACAAGACTAAAACAATATCCCAAGTAACACAAAAGATAGACCGTATAGAAAAAAATCCTGTTGTGATGTGAACAAATGAAATTCTAATTACTTATGCCCTGACAAAAGACATAAATAATTGGGTAAATTCTTAATGGACTGCCTCTCTGATCTCGAAAACTGTAAAGTGCGAGCAATGTCCGCATAAATAGCTACATAAGTAGCTCTAACTGGTTCTCATAATGATAATAGAGAAGTAAGATCATGTGGTATCACAACTGACCGTCGCCGGCCTAAGTGTGCTGTAGCAGCCACTCAACCTAACCTAACCTATCCCCTGATGAAATAATGTACTACTATTTAGATTTGAGTTTATAGTTTAAGAATTTATAAAAACTACGCACAAAGAAGACGTGAACAAAATGTAGCAGCAAAATGCTGATCTTAAACGTTTTGCGTGAAATATAAAAAATGTATTTTTTGCCGATGACTGTAGATATTTTAAAATTCAAACTGTTTTATAAGAAAACCTTTTGTTTTGCAAAACGTTTAAAGATTTTTAAGTTGAAAATTGAAAGTAAAATATACTCGTACATATAAGCACACCTTTTCGCTTTTTTTTTAGTTCTACATTCTATAAATAAAATATTAATCAAAAATTAGTTTTATAATCATTCCAAAGAAAAAAAAATGGTAACTTAAAAATTATTATTTCAGGACGCGAACTTATCTAAAACGTCTCATATCTTTGTAACTTTAATTAAAATAAAATTTAGCAGTTGAAATTTAGTATCTTCGTTTTGGATCATCTGTCCTAGTTACAATTATTGAAACTTTACAAATCTGCTTGTATAATGAGATCTTTATATTGTATCTCTATAGTTACCACGTTTTAAATAAAACCATTTTAAATACTTACCACGATTACCATTATCCAGTATGCAAATCAATGTATGTTAGATACCATAATTAAAAAATGGATTTTCTTTTACTATTGTGGTAACATTAAAAATGCTCATATCTCATATAAAAGGGCCAATTTCCGAAATATTTGAACCGTAGACGAACTTGCTATAGGACAACCCACGTGATAACTCGAGTTACCATGCTTTTCTTTGGAATGATCGATACATATATATTGCTTTAATTATATTTATAATAAATTGAACATTTCTAATTATTTAAATTTTTTATTTATAGGATAAAATGTCGGCTAGCTATTCCACATTACCACGAACACGAAAAACGGATAAAACAAATGTAAAAAATTATAAAGCAAAAACAGAAAAATAAGAAATTAACTAAAATAATTAATTAATTAAATTATTATATAGAAATAGAAAACCAAGAAAATTTTGTAAAAATAAAAATATATTTAAAAATTATTATGTGATTATAAATTATTATATAAAAAATAAATTAATAAATATTAAAAGATTTGTTTTGTTTTAAGTAAGGTTTCTTTTGTTT
This sequence comes from Tipula unca, assembly GCA_951394425.1. Lineage (NCBI taxonomy): Eukaryota > Metazoa > Arthropoda > Insecta > Diptera > Tipulidae > Tipula > Tipula unca. The sequence goes on from OX596380.1 coordinate 210,378,225, forward strand.
TTTTTTTTAAGTTAAACATGGCGCTTCTATCAATTAAGAGAACATAAATTTAGAAAGAAGAAAAGTTTGCCTTTAGTTTTTAAATAAAAATTAATTAAATAATATTTTTAAAAAAATATAGTTACCTAATAAATAATATATATTATATTTATGATTTTATAATTTTTAAAATAAATTAAATCGATTACGTAAATTATGTATTGTATGTATATGAAATTGTGATATTTTTCTTTTTTCTTTATTTTTTTTTTTTTTCGCTTAGTTCTTCCGCTACATACGCAGTAATTCACAGTCAGTGGTTCTTAATCGATATGGCGTATATTTTGCCTGAAACTATTCGATATTGGTCCTCTCCTTAAAAAAATTTAATTTCATCATCGCTATCTTATTCGGTTTAAAACTATTTAAGATACACTGATCTAGTTTGTGATTGTAGCGACATTGCAATTGAGTATTTAATTAGATTTAAGGCCTAGTTTGTACACTGTTATAACTATGCGCCATCTATCGATTGGTAAATAAGAGCCGAGTGTTTGGATATATTAGTTTTTTAAATTTTTAGTAAACTATATCTTAATGTAAATTTACCAATTTAATAGAACGAATAAACAAGTATTTTAAAAATGAGTTTGCTTTCCAACATATTATGGTTACACAATTACGACAAATTTATTGAAAATATAATATTTATAAACAAAAATTACAAATAACAAAAAAAAAATTCTTTTGGTGCTAAAAACAAAGATAAATAATGATAACTAAACAAAATACTTATATAGCAGCTTAAATAATATTTATAAAATAAAAAATATTTTTAATTTGGTTAAAATGTTTAATTAAATAATTTCTCGAATAGGATGTGTGAGTGTGATGGTCAAGTAAAGTAAGTTTACTTTGTAATTAGTATGTTTCTATATGGTCATGGTATAGTAGATGTCGCCACAGCGCGCATTGTCAGTATTTAAAAACAAGTTTTAAATACATGTTGGTTAATTAATTATCAATTTGCCTGGCAGTTTGCATGCCAAATTATATCTACGGAAGCGAAGTTTTTAATGATTTAAAAAAATCTAGTCAAATCAACTTTCTTAGCATTGTACATATTATATACCCAATGTACCTCGAGTCGAATGGTATTGATCCCAAAGCTTGAGAAATCGTATTATAGATAAAATACGATTTTTCTGAATCACCTTTTGTCCACTCTTATGGTTTCTATTTATTTAGAGAAAAGTCTACAAACTTGACTTGAGTATAAAACATACAAAAATATAAATATAAATACAAGCATAGAAAATTTCAGGTCGAAGCATAATATTGCTTCAACCTATTATGGTGCTCACCTCACCTAACGACTGACCTCTCCACTTCAAGTCGTGTGAGTTCAAATTTGGTATTATGATTCTCGCTTATATTTTGGTGAGAGTTGTGCGCTGTTTATATGATTTAGATAGATTCCATTAGTGGTTAAGTAGGCTACATTGTTATGATATTTCCATTTTGGACAATTTTACTTTCTTGTAAATATCAAATCTCATATTCCAATTACCAGAAAATGTTGAGACTGATAATGAGGGTTACATAACATTGCTGAAACTTATGACAAAGCTAATGGATGGCAGGGAGGGGGCTCACTATACATATTATGATGATGGTTTCATAGTTGGATATTGTAAAATTTAATAAATTTGTACTAAGTGTTTCAATTTATTTTGTATTATTTTTATTTTTGAAATAAAGTTCCTTCCTTAGCCATTATGTACAAATTATTGTGTGTTGATTGGTTTCGTGTGACAAATTTTTAAATTACAAATGGCACGCGAATAAGGTCCCAGATTTATGTACATACATATATAAATCTGCTTGACGCATAACTTTACAAATACCTATGCTATCTCAACGAAAAACAGTCGACCAGTTCCTATGTATGACAAAAGGAGTAAAAAGCCGAGTCTTGGTCTCCAACAGGAGATCATGGTTGTTTTCATTATCGATCGAATCAAGAGTGAACAGTTTTTACTTCTTTGTATTGAAATTCGAACCTCCGATCAAAGCGCCATACATAACTCACTACCAAATTGTTGGTGAGTATTTTTGACACTAGACTTTGGACAAAATTTCAAAGTGGTGAGTTCAAGTCACATTTATGACTTATTTTTCGATGATGTGAGAACCATAACAGGGGCATAACACTCTTAGACATAATGTTTACCGGTTTATTATCATCATAGTATATCGTGGTCGCGATCCCATCCACCGTAGTCGCAATACCATCCATCATTTCATGTTATGCAGCAAATCAATTTTTTTTTTGATATACTCGATACGGATTATTCCGATGTCATAAATATCTTCTGTCTGTAAGCAAGGAACTAGGTCTAGTAAATGTGAAGCACATGTCTTCGACGAAAGTATTTTTTTTAAAGAACCATTTTTAGATTAAAATTAATGGAAAATGATACAAATTGATTTAAATTAATAATTGAATTAAAACATTTTCAACAATTTTAATTGGAAAAATTGACATATCGTTTCTAGAGATGATTTATTCGTTCTCAGCCACGAAATATTTAGTTCTGGACAAAATTTGCTAGTTTTTAAGTATCATTTCCCATTAATTTTAATTATAAATGGGAAAAAACATCACTAAAAACTAATGCCAGGTAGCAACGCCAGTCTGTAATTCCGAATACATACTCATTGTAAAAGTAAGCGATTTGATATTGTTGATTAATTTTTCGATGGAATGATATTGTCTTGCACTTTTTAATGTTGAGATTAAAAAGATTGGACTCAAACCACATCGCTAGATTGTCGTTGTCTTTCTGCTTTTTGTTAGTATCACCAATATATACAATAGTCTACAACGTTCTGAATATTTTAAGATTATCTGAAAACATCAAAACCTTAGGATGTTGCATTACTTCAGTAATATCATTGATGAAGATTAAGAAGATCCAAGGCCAACATGGGAATCTGTTGGTACACCAGAGTCCAGAGGTAGTTTGTATTAATTTCGATCTTTTTTTCCCTAGTTCAATATATTGAATGATGTTTCTGGCATAAAACTATGCTGGCAATGGGAACATGCCGAGGAACCAATGTTAAATTCGCTTTTGTATTGAAGATATTAATGTTATATCCCCATATCATGAAACATCATTTCCTTCTTCAGTTTTGAAAATTAGTGTGATTCTGGTTAATGATTGATAGAATGCACAAAACCATTACACAATGAAGTCTTTTTATAATGAGGCTGGAATGCCATCCATTTCCGATATTTTCTAGAGCTTCATTGAATATGCTCGGTTGCAATACATGTTGTTAGTATGGATAGGTTGTCTTCCGGCTTTTCAAACAGGATCGATAAGGCTTCCAGGTCGCTAGATTTTTTTTCCTGTTAATGTCACACTCGTGCTATGTAACCGAATCACGTCATCACGTTTTGTTTAAAAAAAAACTTCAGTTAGTATCACGTTTTGTTTAAAAAAAAAACTTCAGTTAGTCTTCTATGGTTAATAAACAATTAAGCTTATGTTTGTGATATAGGAATATTATATCTGGGGCAAGTTTGAATTCTGAACCAAATAAGTCTATATATCCTAGATCAGACATCACACATTCTAAAAACATACTAATCTTTAATTTAACCCAAATTTTAATGTAACAGTTTCTAAAATGACTGGTTATAGACATGCTTAGTTGCTTAAGAAGTGTATCTTGAAAGATAACAGGTATGATGAAATGAAATATGCATATCGAAATATAATTTCCAAAATTAAGTAAAAAAAAAATTATGTTTTATGTTTTACTATTAAACATAAACAGGGAAGTGTAATAAAAAAAATGTGTAGGTATAGGTAATACAATTTTAAGAAAATAGTTTTAACGCAGATATGTTTGATTTATAAGAACAAATAAAATAACTATAAGCTTAACAATTAGGTTGCAATGTTTTAGTTAAAATTTCCTTATGATTATTTTAAAGAAAACAAAACTTGTTACAAAGAATAATACATTTATAAAATAAAATTATGTAATTGCTCATTATTATAAATAAACAGATTATTTTTAATTAAACAAAATTCGAATACTGTAGATACTATCAAAAGAATACAAAAATATTAAAATAATTAAAGATTGTTACTAACATTGATTTTCAATTTTCATCAAATAAAATTGTTTCATATGATTTTTAATACACGAGTACTAAGTTTAGCATCGGATTTTAGAGTTTAAAACCAAATTGTAATTAAAAAATTAAATTATTTTGTTAATGAAACTATTGAGAATTTTTAATTTAGTATTTTTTGATTGCTATTTCTCATCATTTAGAGTTCAAAATATAAATTAATTTGTTCTGAATGATTTTGGGATTAATTTTTCAAGTGTAAGCGAAAAGACAATAATTAATAGATATACTCATTTAAAAATATTTCTACAGTTTGCTCGAAATTAAATTCCGCTCAATATTAAATTCTGAATTAAAAATTCCAATTAAATTTATAAATTCTGAATTTCGTACAAATTAAATCATTGAATTTTGAAAATTTGGGTTTTCCTGAAATAATTTAATTTTCAATGTATCGAATTGAAACTGAATTTTACAAGTCTGAACACAACAATATCCGAATTTTCCAGAGTCGAAATATATATTTAAAATTTTTAAAATTCAAAAATTTAATTTGTCCGTAATTCAGAAATATTAGTTTTAACTTGAATTTTGAATCTTTTGAAAATATTATAACTCAAAATTTAAACACGAAAGTTTTCTCGAAAATTATGGAATTTTTTAGTTTTTCAATCATCCAAATCTGAATTTGAAATTTCAATCCTAATTATCGAACAATGAATAATTTGGAAATTTTTCAAAATTTATAAAAAATTAAATTACGAATTTCTAAAAATTTTGATTTATCACCTAGAAATTATGAATTCAGAATTATAAAATTTAATTAATAAAATGTTTAATTTCATTGTTCGATGAAGAATTTAATTTTCTTATTTAAACTTGAAAAATTGTATTTCAATATTTTTCGCCGAAATTTCACAGTCCAGTAGTTTCAAAATTCGAATTAAAATGGCAAATTCTGGATTTACTTAAATTTTATAATTAGTAGGGTCAATTAGCCAGGTACTTCGATCGAATTGATAATGAAACCGACTTTTTAGTTATACAATTCCCAATCTGACATTCCAGTTTGAATTATTAATTCTTAAAATTTTGCCTTTTTCCAAATATTAAATTTCAATATATCGAATAAATTTTACAATCTCGAACTCATAAATTTTTATTTTAACTACACCATTTCAAAAACTTTGACTGCATAGCACGTACAAAATTTCGAAAAAAATAATTTTTCTGGATCTGAATTCGAAATTTTAGTTCTATTGACGGTTAAAATTATTTATTAAAATTTGTCGTTGTTTAATAAAACTTTAATTTAAATATAATCTGATTACGAAATTTTTTAATTCGAACAAATATTTAATCGGGTCAACATTTGAAAAAAGTTTGGAATTTTAAAGAATTTTTTGAATCTTTCTGAAAATTCTGAATTCGAATTTAATAGGTTCGCTAGTATCAGGTAATTACTAATTAATATTTCATCCAACAATTTCATATCGCTATATTTAGAATGGCAATTCCGGATTTACATTTAAAAATATGCTTATTCCAAAATTCATTAAATTCAGAACTGTAAATGAAATATCGATGTTTAATTCGTTAAATTTTAAAAACGAATTTTATTAAATTAAAATTTTGAACATTGGTTCAATTTAAAAATAAAAATAAATGATAAAATTTAACAAATATGAAATTTTTGATAATTTTGAAATAATTGAAAGTTTAATTTGGATTTTTGATTTATTGTTTTAAATAAATTAAATTTTAATTCTAGCTTTAAAATTTTTTGTTTAATTCGTTTTTCGTATAACTTCGCATGTATGTATAACTCTAAAATTTCAATTTGTATTATTGAATTTTGAAATTTTTGAATACACGATGGAATTATTATAATTTTTAGCTTGAAATGCCGGATTTCAATGTTTATGAAATTTGTGGACATTGCTGGTACATATATACACGTATATACAAATATACAGTGTTAATATTCATGCATAGTCTTACTCTTAACACAGTGATCATTCTATCGGTTCGATTTTTAATAGAAAATACATCAGCTTATAATAGTTTGTTGCTTAGTTAATAGTCTTCGAATATTTAAATTTTTCTAAAAATAATCTTTTGCGCTCGAAAATGTCCGGTCAGCCTATGATATCTAATCTTTCCAAACACGTCAAGTTGGATGAAATATCTTACGTTCGAATTAAACGATCCAACAGAACGAACTGTGTTTTTAAAAAAAATTTCACAAATAAACGTATTTCCAAGTACTCGATGTGACACTAATGCCATTAAAGGAAGTGATGCTGAGCTGTTGACCAGAATATTCGGTTGAAAAAAATAAGTATACTCAATAGAAAATGTTTATTATGTTGATACAAAAGTGCTGAACAAATGTCGGTATGTGAAAAAAACTAAAAAAAATCTCTAGCAACAATACTTGCAGCACGAATGTAATTTCGTGTCTTTTAGAAACTTTTGATTGATTGTTTTTTTAACTGGTGGATACGGTATTCGCACGTCCGGGCACACTTGATTTCGTTTCGTTGCACCTTGCCCATTGCACGCCATACACCGAGCATACGATCCGGATAAATTTTGATAGTAGGATGACGGTGTCTCTTTCGAATCACTAGTTGTAAACGTGGTCGTAATTGTTGTGCTCATATCGAGCGATGATATTTTATTTGATGTTTTCGGTCGAAGTGCGTACAAATATTCTCGTTGTAAAAAATTTGGCCGCGGCGATGACCAAAAATTTTCGATTCGCTTCTTTTGCATTATCGCGCCCAATTTTTGTAACAGTCTTACATTTTCTTTTTCGATCTGTTCCCGTCTTTCCAACTCCTTTTGAACTTTTTTCAATTTGAACGTGATATGCGGATGATTGGCTGGCGGATGGAAATCAATTGCCGGACCAGCACTTTGTACCTAAGTAGGAATCACGAGTATATTTTAATTACTATTCAAATATTCGAATTTAATTTATTACCTTTCTGCGATGATTTTGATAGCGCTGATCAATCCACGGCCGAATTAGCAGTTTATCACGTTTTGTTAACATGTTACCGAGCCGCTAAATGTTAACACGAAACTGTTTGTTGTCTGTAATCAAAAAGGTGGGCATCCTTAGTAACCGTAACTACATACATAACAATAATTTCAAAATAATGCAATCTGCATTATCGATATTCAGCTACCAGCACAAAATTTTGTTTAGGGCAGCACCATATATCGCAATCTGCATTATCGATATTCAGCTGTCAGTACCATTTACTTTGGAAATCTTATCTTTGACATTTTTTGGCAACAATCTATTTTTCAATGGCGTGTCTATATTGAAAGATTAGATTTTTTATTAGAACTATAAATATTTTAGTATTAATTTTAAAATGAGTGAGATAAATAATTATACAAAAGTTGCACGATTTCAATCACAAACAAAAGTTCATGAATTAACTAATGATAAAGCAAAAGAAAATCATACCCCGAATAGTTCCGAGGGTCGAAAAGTCATATATGGCCCAGATTTAGCAGTTACCGTAAATAATACATCACGGCAAGATTCCCCACGTTATGTTGAAGTAGTCGATTACAAAGCTATACCGTATCGCATAGAGTTAGACGAACGTGAGAAGAAACGTCGGGCCAATGTCAAAAAGGAGCTATCTGAACGTCAATCACAGTTCGATAATTTTGACCAGGACCGGGAAAAACAACTCAAGGAGAATTTAGCAAAATTAAAATTGAATCATTTAAATAGAACTAAAGACAACGAAAAAATAATATTAAATGAATTGGAACAGGTAGATCGAAGATGTATGCATGAAAATGAATTAAAAAAACGTGAGCAATTCGAAAAGAAGGAGAAACAGCTAAAGAAAAATCAACAAATTGAGTCGACTAAAAATTGTAATCAGATCGAAATTTTTTTAACAAAATTCAATAAATCACACGAGAACCTAATCAATCGGTTTAAATCGAAAGATTTGAATAAAATGTTATCAAAGAATTTTAATTCCCAACTTGAAGAATTGTGCAAGTCGCGTGATCTCTTATTAAAAACGATTAAACCATACGATATTAATGCGAATCATGTGGCAACGGCCGAACAGCTATACTGCGAAATAGAAAGTTTAAATAGTAATTATGATATAGAGTACGATAATTTGGTGAGAAAAATAGCCGAGGATAATGAAAAGATACATCAACTTCAGTTGGAGGAACAAAAACTACTCGAAGAGCAGAAGGCGAAAGAAGAAGCGGATAGTAAAAATCAACTGAGTACAATATCGATAAACTCTAATTCAGGGTTCCTGTTGTTTGTTTCAAAAGAATGTTTCGAATTCTATTCAAACCGACAACTGATACTTCATAAATACTCGGAAATAATAAGCCCACTGTTGAATGACGATAATTTAAAGAAATATCGCTTCGATTGCCAAAAGGCGATTAACATACCAGTAAATGCTATATCTGCGGTTAATCCACAACACTTAATCGATAAATATGAAAAATTATCGACTCTATTGTCGGGAAATACGATCAAAGTAGGGGACAATACCGTATCGGCTAGTAGTTATCCGACTGGTAAACAGTTTTGTATGTTTCTATTGGCCAAAAAATTTGTGCAACAAGCTGATACACAAATTTCGAGTAATCCGAAAGCAGCGTTTCCAGCCGCTGCTGTTATTATCGCATTGTGGCAGAAATTCCCAGAATTTGGTGATTTATTTTTAGGACATCTTCATAAAGAATGTCCTTACATGGTTCCATATTTTATACCACATGTAGAAGGACAATCAACGGAAGAGTACTTAAAGTATATAAACTTCTATTTTACAAAATTTTACCATTGATTAATTTGTATTCGTATTAATTTCAGATTGGTCGGTTTTCATTATGTCGATGGCGTGCTAGAAAATCAAGATTTGTACTTAAAACGCCTATCCGGCATTATTCGCCTATATTCCGCTATTCTAATAACGAAACCACGTCGAGAATTTATAAATGTACCACATCCGCAAAGTTTGGATTACGGATGGAAATGGTTAACTAATTTATTAAATTTAGATCCGTTACCCGATATTTGTGCCACACTAATATTAGAATTTTTACAAATTACTGGATCGTATTTCATCAAGAATTATGGGAAGCAATTCATTAAGCTGCTGAAATTTATACACGAAAAATATTTTATAAAACTAAATAAAATCGATGAGGGTGGTCCAAAGGCAAGACTCGAAGGTTTTTTAATGAAAATATTTAAGGATGGTATTATTCAACCACCTGAGGGTGTTTTAAGTGATAGTTTTTGGTAAGAGAGTACACGTATCAACATTTATTCTGTATTAAATATAAGTTTGAGAGTTTATTTTATTTGTAAAGTTTCTAAGATTAGATTTCATTTGCCTAATATTTCTTTTTGTAAATAAACTAGAACGATTTAAAACCCTTTTCAAACAAACTTGTTTCATCTACAATAGTGTCTTTGCCCAAAATGAGTTTGAATTATATAATTAAGATAATTACAGAAAATATGTGATTAATTAAAGATTAGTTATTTATGTTTAAACTTTTAATTTTCTTGGACGGATTTCAAATTCATGGTAGAAACTTCCAATTCCACTTCGTTTTTTATGAAAATTTGCCACAGATGACATAGTGTTGAACAAGCTCGTTGCTTAAAGTGGGATTGAAAATATAAATTAAAATTTATGCATTAATAAAAATCTTAATTTTAAAATGTTTGCATTTCTTTTATTATTTCATCATTAACTAAATATTTATTCGGATACAAACTCTTTGTATATTGATTACATTGATTTTTCATTAACATTATGTATAGGCAATATAATAGTAGTAAGTAATTTTAACAGAAGAATTAATAATAAAAAACACTACATTATTTATTTATATAATATGAAACTATTATTTTTCACTATCAATAATCATTTCCCTGCTGTTCTAAATGAGGAACACGCGGTGTTGCCAGCGACTAGAAAAATCGATAATATTATACTTGGTAATTTATTTTTGATATCTCAAACGTTTCTTAAGTACCTGATATTCTTTTAATTGTGGCGTACGATCAGGTTCTGATGATTGTGATGACGTTAATACAGACGGCGGTCCTAAATCATCCAACGATAGTTGCGTATTAAATGATTGCACATCAGCGTTATCATCAAATGCCGTTTGAGCTTGTTCCGTGTCATTCAATTCGACCGATTCATTTTCGTCCGCCCGTCGTACTAATCCAAGCATATCGAGCATATTACGTTTTACGGTATTCTCTTGAGCCGCCTCGACTGATGGATATGCACTCCGGCGTTCGCACATGGCTAAATGACGTGCAAGAGCATTACCCTCCGACGATGAAAAGCCACACAAACAATGCATTTCCATATCTAATTTACATATGATAGTGCTGTCTGGTTGCAGCCCAGCACATGACGATGTATGATCTAACATTGATGGTAGACAGCATGTTTTATATTCACATTTCTGACAATTAATTAATCCAATAAAATGTTTATCGTCATCGAAATTAGTTCCGCATTCCAAACAGAAAAGTCCATCGGCGCAATCGATTGTTAAGTTTGGATATTTTTCAAGAAGTATATAAGATTGAATATCTTTCTGGTTTAAATTTTTTGCGGCAATTTTCGGCTTAAAAATCTTCGCTGATGTCGCACACAATGGCTTAATCCGTGCTTCTAAATGTGAGGAACTGATATGCGAATATATTTGATGTGTTTTTAAAGCTCCCTTGTGCATAAAACGCAAACAACAGCGTGTGCATTTTTTCGATTGTGACGAATTAAAATGTTGCCTTAAATGGATAACAAAGCTTTTGACATTCTCGATAATAGTTTTGCCGTCTAAAAATATCGTATTGCTTTTCAGACAGAACGGACATTGTAACATATTCATATTGCAGTGCTTCTCGTAAAAATGATCAACGGTTATGTGTTGTGATGATGACATAAAATTGCATGCACAACATTTATATGGCATTTCCGATTGCAGATGAAATTTTTGCATATGAGCACCGAGCATAGGTATTGTACTGTAACGACCCTCGCAAATGATACAATTGTATGTTGATGAGACAGTATTTTTTGTTTCGGTTGGATGGCTCAGTGCCATGTGCTTGCGCAGAGCATCCTCGTTTACCCAATTCTCCAAACAGTAACGACATTGTCGATTTGTATCGTCCTTCGATGGATTCGCGTGCGCACTCAAATGATCTAGTATCTTAATATTGTTATCAAATTCTTCACCACATTCCGTACACTGAACATGGAAATTTTCACATGGATCGTTATTATATTCTGGATCTTCGAGAATACCATAAAAAAATTCTTCTAAAGATATTAAATCTTCTTCGGGTTCTTTTTTAGTCGCGGTTGTCAATTTACGATCGACCTTTTTCGTGACTGTAGTCAATTTTTTATCATCAATATTAGACTCGTCGGTAGCCAGATTCTTTTTCTTTTTCGATGCGGGCAACGGAGTTGGCGATGGCGCTGGAAATTAAAATAAATTATAATTTTTTTGTGTGCTTATTAAACGAAAAATTAACGAAAACTATAAACTATATGGCGCGCTCTAAATTATAAAATCAACTATAAATCGTTATAATTTCACAAATTTAATTATTTTCAATAAAATTTAAAAAAAATTATAATTTAGATTAATTTCCCAAGTACATATACGCACTCTATTTTTCTTTCTTTTTTTAAAGAGATTTACAAGTGAAAAATTAGATTTGATTCGTAAATTTATTGAGCATTCAAATTTATGAACAAGTTTTGTTAATTATATTTTCTGTACTTAATTTAAATTAAAAATTAAATTTAATAAAAAAAAAAAGAAAAATAATTTTATTTCTGTATTTTAGTTTTACTAACATGAATCCTTTGGAGTTGTTGCAAGTCGCTTATTATTACTAGTACTACTACTACTACCACGATTCTTTTTCGACGACGTGGATGAATTTGGAGATCCCACCGCTGATGTGGTCGGCAGCTCTTTCGATGAGGATGACACCGATGCTTTAACACCGAGATGTGACCAATTTTTAAAAGGATTCGCTGCAACACGATTTAATCTTGTTACTAGTGTATCTTTGTTATCTAATCTAGTTTGTTCGGCTATGTGCGATACAATATTATCGAATGCCTGGCCCGGTGACACACCATACCATTCGCGCCAAACTAATTCATCCAAAAACTGTTGAATTATTTGTCGCGAGAGCAATGATAGTGTATTTTGAAACATTCGAGGCACAATCCTTCTTAGATAATCCATTATATGGCTATTTGTGTTTCGATTTTGAACATCGCTGGACGATGATGTCTAATGGATTAGAAAAGCCGAATCAATAAACATATTTGTTAATAAAATCGCAATAGAAACTTACCTGATGCACTGTTCTATATCCCATCGTATTGAGAGTTCCCTTATCCACAGTTAAATCCGTTAAGATAATGCTATCTTTGTGAACCCAACTGGAAAGTGGTTCTAAGATTTTTGAAAATCGTTTTTTATAGTTTCTTTCACCCTCATTTAACGGCTCTACTGCCCTTAACCGTACTAATTTAGCTTCTGGATCTAAAACTCCCAGAACCTCCACCTTAACCTGTCGCTGTTGCCCATCTTGAGTGGTTGTGCCCAGCGATATAACTCCAACTTCGATTCTTTTGCCAGCTCCACCTAACAATGTCATGTGCTGATGAAGTGCCACGGTACAAACAGCTCGTAGCCATGTATATAATCCTTTCACAAAGAGATTATCTACTTTAACCCATTGCACAACATTTTGAACATTTGTTTGGCATGCCCAGTGATAAATTAACTTTAATAAAACCGATGGTGGATGTAATGAACCCTCGAATAATGATCCATTAAACACGGAAACAAATCGCGCTTGACAACAATCTGATATCCATACATAGCCACCGGAATAAGGAAATTTGGTTGCATCTGAGTACATTCCTAATTTTAAATTAACATTCGAATGATTCAAACATGTTTGTTCGGAACGTACTAAACCTTGTTGTATTAGCCATTCAGTGAATTTGGTGGCGGTATGCATTAAGACGTTTTTGACTCGAGAATCTAGTGAACCACGGTCGGATGTAGCTGATTCTTTGATTTTGAGACACGGTCGTGCAACCACCACGAGTGACGGGAATGTTTTACCTTGTAATTTATTAAATGAAATTTCTCGTGAATCGGCCGCAACTTTACTTGTTCCATTCTCATCATTGGTTAGATCAACAACACCGACTGTAGGTGCGGGGGTGGATCCTTTTTTCGTCTCGCTTCCTACTGAAAGACCACCAACAGCAGTATTCTCTGATGGTTTAACACTGGATGTTTGCTGAATTTTGGTTGGTGCTTCGCTAAGCGCAGTATTCCGTTTTTTAGTTTTCTCCTTTTCTTTTGAGGCTGATGACGGAACTGTTTTAGTATCGGTCGTCTTATCTTTATCTCTATCTTTTTTTTCCTTTTCCTTACTTTTAGCCGAACGCTTCAATAATGGCATACAATCTTCTTCATCATAATCATCCGTTTCGGTTTCCTGATAGGAACGCTTTTTAAGTGCCACTGCTCTCGGCGAATTTTTATCACTACTGGCAATTTTAATTTTGGCCAATTGTGACGAGGGCAAAGCAGGCTCTATACTTGCCGCCATTTTTTTCAAATCCGCTACCGACTTTGTAATTTTTTCTAAGCCCGAGGGTGCACCCGAAAGTTGGTAGGCTTTAAAAATTTCACCGGCAAAAATATTTTCACTATCTTTTACTACATCACTTAGTTTGCTACGAATTTCATTGTGCTCCTTTTCCGCCTTTTCGTAAGCTGCCAATTGGGCTGGACTCAATTCATCGGGGAAACATTCTAATTCCAATGTAAGTGCCGGAATTAATTCTTCGTTATCGTCAGGATATTCATTGATTGCTGACATTATGCTATTAGCATTTATTATAGTATTATCACTATTTGTATCCTGATAACGAAGATATTATCACTAATAATAATAGGGAGCTCAATATAATATTGTGTTGTTGGAAGTGTAACTACTGCTAATTTTGCTTATTGGATAATATTCCTATTTCTAATCGGGAAAACACAAGAATTCAATATTCTAATACGGATTTTAATTAAACATAGTTATATTATTGAAAAATCACTTTTCTCTTTAGATTTAATATTAAAAACTAGTGTAAAACAAATTCAATAAAACATCGCGTTGCTTTTTTTCTAATCAAACAAACATGGCGGATAAAATATTTTAACGAAACAAAATGTATTGAGTATACCAGTAATTTAACGATGAATTATAAATCGAAGCCCTATAAGCAAGTAAAATGAATTTACTACACGTAAAAAGGCTAATGAAAACGTTGCAGTTTGCTACATCACAACCAAAATGACCTACCTATACTACATTCAAATTTAGTTGATTAAAATAAACATAAATGAATAATCCATTTTCTCGTACACTCAATTTATAATAAGTACATATTACAAATGGTTACTTAAATAGTATAAAAATTTGAAAAGTTTGATATGCGCTCGGTAAACTATCAATATCCGTCATCGTTTCACCAGTCGCGAATTTGATGATACCGCACCAATCTTTAACTTAGTCGCTTTGATAAAACGATTAGTTCCAGTTAAGGCTAGATAACGTAACAAGTATAAACAATGGCAGATTATTAATGTAGAGAGATGTACGGGATTCGCTCAAGTCGCAAGAATTTTCCTTAATAATTTCATTGTTGGCTTCCTTTTCGATTGTTTGTGAGTTCTCGTATAAATAAATAATAAATTCATATTTATATACATATTTGATAGAAATTTATTAATAAAACAGATTTCATTACACTTAAACAAATTTATTAATGATTTAAAACACGTACTAATTATTTGTCATTCGCTCCAAATGTGGTTATAACTGCTTGGCTTAGAACATCATAATCGTTACTTTCATCGTTACTTGAATATGTAGAATTGGAAGGAACATCAACATGAAGTATTTCTTTGGTATCTGGTTGAGTTGAATGCACACCTTCCAAACAAGATAACTTAGCTCGAATAATACAATTTTGTAATTCTTGTTGTAATAAGATGGCTTGGCGTTGTGGTAGGTGACGGAGCTCGACGGCAATATATTTTCCGAACTGATCATAAGGCCTTTCGTCATCTCGGTTCGCATCTATTTTTTCTGTTATTGCTTGTCTTTTAAACTTTTTCACAGGCGACGGTGGTGAGCTCAATTGTTCTGGTGAATTAGAATATTCTCTTTTAGGTACCCTAAGTGGAATTTCATAATCATCTGCTTCAACTTGGGAATGTTCTTCCTCATTAAACCATTTTGCATGACTTAAAGTGTTAACATCCTAAAATTTAAAAATTTCTAGTTGATTTCAAAAAATACAAAATAATAATTTATATTTAAATTTGTTGCTTGGACACGGCCTGCAATAAATTTTTTATGTTTACGTTGTAAGCTGCTGGATTTACAATATATGTAGTTTGTTTTGCATAAGTACTAAATATATTCAATTTCATTGCGGCTTTGCGAGTTACACAGAATTACAAACAGAAATGCAAATACTTACCAAAATGCTATTTAATAAATTCTTAAAAATGT
Source organism: Tipula unca (assembly GCA_951394425.1). NCBI lineage: Eukaryota > Metazoa > Arthropoda > Insecta > Diptera > Tipulidae > Tipula > Tipula unca. The sequence goes on from OX596380.1 coordinate 210,394,025, forward strand.
ACTTACTGGTTTTTTCTCTGGCTGTTTTAATTTTTGAACGGGTATTATAGTTGGTGTTGGTTTTGGGAGTAAGACTCTATATTTTTTCGGGTGATTAACTTGTAAACCTATAATTAATTTAAAAATCGTTTATATGAAATTGTTTTATAATAATATTATGATATTGAATTACCATCTTCCCGTATTATAATATTGGATGTAGAAGAACTGGGCTGCGATGCGGATGGTAATGTAATACTATTTTCGTCAGTTCTGGAAATATTAAAGAAATGTAATTTTAAAATTCCTAAATTCATAAGCAACATTATTTCATAAAATTAAGTCTGACGGTTGATTTTATCTATCCACATAAATTATTAATTTTAGAATACATTCGTAATGTAACTTATTGTACATATTTTTACATTATATAAAATAAGTAATATAATTAATTAAATACTCTTCATCGCTTTCGGCTTCAAAAAAACTCATTTCTCTAATGAATTCTTTGAGTTTTACACTTATTTGTTTGGGGAAAGTACCATCCTTTGGCCTTAAATTGGCTTTCACACGGGAATATTTTCCTTTGAGGCGCTTCCACATGGCCATACATTCGTGAGAAGTTAGCCCCAAAGCTTCCCCAATCTCATTCCATTTTAAGCTGCGAAGAGTATTATTTTTGTATAGTACATGTTGTAATTGCCACAACATTTCCCGGCCCTCCTTCTTTATTTCAATAATTAATTTAAAATCTGCTTCCGTGATAGTCATGCTAAAATTATTACATATAATTAATGTTTTAATACATAATAATTAAAAATTAATTTTAGTATGAATCTTACTTGACAGCTACTTTGACTTTTGACGTTTTGACACCAATAATAATTAGCTACTTGATACTAGATTATCAGAAAATGAAAAATTAATACCTTTAGCCAGTTAGCCAGACAAAATATAACGAAAGCGAATAAAATTGTTATGTTGGTATGTTTAAGATGGAAAAAATTATTTAACTTCGTCAACTTCGAATGCGTGATTAAAAAGCCGCGGTCATTCCATATGTACACACCTTGAACAAAATTGATAAAATCACCACTACATATATACATACATACATATTTATAAAATTTAAACCGAAAATAGGAAGCAAAAGATAAAAAAATTAAAAATTGATCTAATTTTTTACTCTCACTACAATTCAATCTAAAGTCTGAAGATTTTACTTGAATAGATGAAAATATACCTTGTGTCTTTTATTTAAGAACATTTTTTGATGATTTTTAAAAAATATTTCTTTTTTTACCAAACCTATTTTCGAGTTGATTTCATTTCCAGATGTGTGATGTTGTATTTTTTGTTGTTGTAATCGGTGGTGGTATATGAACGATCGCATGAATATTAAATTAATGAATATTTTAAAATTGTTTCTGATTTTGATTTTCCTATTTATATTTTTGAGTTGATTTTATTTTCAGATTGTTGTAGTAGTTATTGTATGTATTTTTTTTATTGTAATCGGGGTACACGAGTAAGATGTAATAGCGAAACTATTCAAAGTTGAGGAAGAAATTAACATGTCAGAAACATTTTTAAGTGAAAACAAATTTTATAAGGATAAGAGTAATTTTGGATCTCTTACAGCCCAGAAGAATTTGGCCAGATAACTAGTTCGTTAGTAAAGTTGTTTCAAACAAATTACCACAATAATTGTAGCTCTCCACAAATAATTTAAAAAATTTCAAAAAAGTGTCTTGAAATGGTGGCACAGAGGTATACCTCTTTCTTACCAAATCATAATAATATGTGTTTCGATCACATTGAAAAATTAATTAATTTTTTTATATTGGTTTTAATGAGAAAAAATTGTTTATGGTCTATTTTAAATAATGAATTTTTAAAAACACCAAAACGATCACTTTCAAATCAAACCTGTAGAATATTAAAAAGTTAAATTAAAATGTTTAAAATTATGTTTTATTTGAGTGATTAATTTAAGATATTTAATAGTCTATCAATTATTATTATTCCAGTTTTGAGTCAACAATCTGACTCCAGCGGTTTCGATCCTGAGCTTGGTCTTCATACTGTCTTAGACAATCTGAAGAAGCCAAGTCATTCTCTACAACGTGGAACCATCGTCGCCTGCAACGACCTCTGGGCCTACCATATGGCAGCCCTCCTTTCAGAGGTCGCTGCTCTATTCGTTCTGGATCAGCGGAACGTGACCGAGCCAGCGCACTCGCTGAGATCTTACTTCATGTAGAATATCAAGAATCTTCATGAGATCTGGAATCTTCATGAGATTTCTGATCTCGATATTGTACAGAACTCGGTATGCACTATTCTCTTCGCGTTTTGGTTGGTAAATCACACGCCTTCCAATGTAAGGAGCCATCTCTCGTACTCGTCCGTCAGTGCCCAACTTTCACCTCCATACATAACAACGGGCCCGATCAACGCTCCATACATAACAACGGGCCCGATCAAGGCTCTGAAAAGCTTCAGATTCACGGAACTTGACAGATGTTTAGATTTCAATAGTGGTCTTAGAGGATACAAAGCACGGCTGCCTTCTGCCTGCCGCTCCCTAATATCCTCTCTCACACTGTTATCGTGAGTGATAAGAGAGCCTAACTATTTGAACCTCCCCACTCCCTCTTTGGATTCATTGATCTAGAGTCCAACAGTTTATCAATAATCAAAATTATAAATTTTAATGTTTTGAAAATAATTTAATTTTTACTAAAATTTGGCGAGTTTATTTGGCAATAGATAACTTTAATTTGGAATTATTTACATATTATTATATTTATTTAAAGTAATTTACCGCACATCGAATAATATCTTCATAACTCTAAATTTTATAAACGCAGATCGCAGAACTCTATACTAATAAATCTTATTTAAAGATTACGAATACCTATAAATCATGCGTTTCCAATATGATAACTAAATAAACTTAAAACGAAAAAACATTTTTTTCAAAAATCAATCTACAAACAAAAATTTAAATCCTGAAAACTGCTTGTTGAAACGAAAATAAAAAATTCCGATCTTTACCTCTTACTCATGTACTCCGGTTACAATAAATAAAATACATACAATAACTACAACACAAAAATCAGGAACAATTTTAAAATGTTCATAACAATTAAAATATTAAATACGAATATGAAAATTAAACACTAAAGGATGAGTACGAAAGGTGACTGCAGAAACCCCCAGAAAAACCCAAACATGATATATTGAATTTCGTGTCAGGAACCCCATAGAAGAATCATGTGTATGATTTACGGCTCAAAACCCAACTATGTGCCATCATAGTTGGGTTTTGAGTCGTAATTCATACACATGATCCGGTACATAGAGAGTTCTGATACTATATAAGTATATACACGACATATATATACACTATATAACTATATACACGACATCAGACGGTCGATTCCACATATTATTAGTTGGGATCTTCAGATTGTCAAAGACATTCGATAAAATTGAAAATAAACAAATTAATACTTTTAATATAAATTATATATACATTTAATTATCTTGACATACTCAACAACTATTTCGTCTCTTAAAAAATCCAAAGAACGCACCAACCAGCTGTCTTTGGAATTGGATGAAGAAGCACTTCCACTTTTCGGTGCCCTGATCAATTTCACATATTTAGCGCGAATTGCCTTCCACCGCTTCATGCATACATCTGCACTTTCTCCTATGCTTTCGGCTATTTTACCCCATACACTCCGCTTAAGCAAAGTATTTTTGTAATTTATATGCCTCAATTGGTAGAAAAATTCCCTACCCTCTTTTTGAACCTCGTCGATTATTTGCTGATCTATATTACGGCTCATATTCATATCTAAAATAACAAGAAAGAATTATAATTAAAACAATAATGTACACAACGATTAAATAATTTTAAGTTTCCAAAATAAAATGTGTAAAAACGCTACACTTTAATTAATATGAATGTTTGTAGTTTGTTAACCTCAATTGTTTTCATAACAGAAACAATTATTAGATTTACATATTAAATACTTACGTTTTTATATTATTATTATTTTTATATTATTACTATTAATATTTTATTTTTTTATATAAATGTTTTTGAACATAAAACCAAAATTATTTCAGGAAAAAAATGCATGACACTAGATGCACAGCACACAGAAAAACAAATCAATTGACATAGATGTCAAAATTATAAGCAACCAAAATAAATATTGAGCACAATTATAGGTCATATTTTTTTTTATTTTTGTGTAATTAAGCTGGTCGTCTGCGAGTGTTTTGCTCAAAGTTAAATATATTTCAACTCAAAGAAGAGGGGCGTGTTTTCCGTCATTTTGTTGATTTGATTGGGAGAGAGATCGGCTTTGAATTCCTATGATATAAATCCGTTCTCGAGTACACGGCACAAAAAACGAAAAACATGATCATGCGATCGTTCATATACCACCACCACCGATTACAAAAAAATAAAATACAACAGCACACATCTGGAAATGAAATCAACTCAAAAATAGGATTGGTAAAAAATGAAATTTTTTTAAAAATCATCAAAACCCAAAAACCAAATTACGTTATTCGCGCTACTGAAACCGCGCGTGATCGTGAATAACATTACTAGTATTTGTCGGTTACCTAGGTAAATCGACGCTCGCCTTACCCCAACGAAGAAAGTTAAAGACTTGAACGACAAACATCGTATGTTTTAAAAATTTATTTATTAACCATAATTTATACACAAAATTATTACTAATTTAAAGATACATAACAATTAATTGTCATTCGCTTCAAATGTAGTCATAAGATCTACGTTTAGAACATCAAAATCGTTATTACTTCCATCATTCGTAAGGGTAGATGGTGAAGTAGAAGATATCGAACGCGACACATCATTATGAAGTAGTTCTTTGGAATGGGAATATTCTGTATGCACACCTTCCAAACAAGTTAACTTGGCACTCGTGACACAATTTTGTAATTCTTGTTGTAATAAGATGGCTTGAAGTTGCGGTAGGTAACGGAGCTCGGCGGCGACGTACTTCCCGAACTGATCATAAGGCTTTTCTTCATCTGCTTTCTCAGCACTTCTATCCGAATAATTAGTTGAATCTGTTATTATTTCTTCGTCCTCCTTATGCTTTCTTGCTTGACTTAAACTGGTCAAATTCTAAAAAATATGTGTAAGTAAATGGTATAAGACTACTATTTATAATATCAATAATCTGTATATTTGTTGTTGATTTTTAAAAGAGATACATCTAATAAAATTAAAAAGTACCACTATAGTGGAATTATAATTATTTAGTACTTTATTTGCAGAAAATGCAAAAAATGTATCTATTTTCAGATTCTGTCCCGGCATAATATGTACATACATGGTCACAAAATTAAAAACACATTAAAATTAATTTTCAAAAAATTATCTAATAAATTCTTATAAATGTACTCACTGGTTGCTTTGTTGCTTTGGCTATAATTGGTATGGGCTTTGGGAGTAAGACCCTGAATTTTCTGGGGTGATTATCTGCTAAACCTGTAGCAAACATAAATATTCGTTAATTCAACAATGTTTCATAACATGATCATTTTATTACCGTCTTCCCGTATTATAATCTTGGACGCTGTGGAGCCTAGCTGCGATACCGAAGATAATGTACTACTATTTTCGTTAGTTCTAGAAATATTAAATCAATATATGTACATAATTTAAAATGTATAGATATGTACATAATATTTCAATTTAATTTCGATTTTCTTTTTAAATAATTCTGACGATTGCGAAATTGCATTGGGAACATATTATCCTTATCCTCAACCGTTTATATGTGTAACTGATTTTTGTAGATAGCCGACCATAATGATTGTTTACGATCAGAATTCTATACAAAACTTTGTACTTTTGTTTTAGACAAATAATTTTTAGTTTAAAACCATTATTTTTAATGTACGCTAGTAATTTTGTAAGGAATTTCATAACCAATCTTACATGTGGTGTTCTCAAACATGACTAACCTTTATCTTATAATCTACATGATAGCTACAAGTTATAAAATTTAGTCTGATTGTAGACACAAATCGCGTTTTTATTTTATTTACGCGATTCTTAAATAATTTAACTTATCTTAAATATGGAATAAATTGAATAAATATTAATTATGTACATAATACACAATATTTAATTTAAAAAAAAAGAAATTTAATTGATATGTAGTATGTACCTACTTTTCATACACATCGCTTTTAAAATAATCCATTTCTTTTATGAACTCCTTGATTTTTTCTCTTTTTAGTTGATAAAAGCAGGTACCAATCGTAGGCATTAAACTAGTTAAGTTAGCTTTAGCACGAGAATGTCGCTTTTTAAGACCCTTCCACATGGCCATGCAGTCAGAAGAAGTTAGCCCCAAAGCATTGCTAATCTCCATCCATCTTAGCCTGCGAATGATATTATTTTTATAGAGCGGGTGTTGTGATTGCCACAATATTTCGCGGCCTTCTTTCTTCATCTCCCGAATTAATTGTAAATTAATTTCCGTAATATTCATCCTAAAATTATAATTTAGTTTAGGAAATAATATTTAATTAATAGTTTATTATTTGTTCGTCTTACCTTACTCTCTTACAGTGTCTGAAATAGTTAGCTACAGTCCACAAACTAAATTTTTTAGTGTGCAATTGATAGTTCTTCGCTCATAACAAAAATAATTGAAAATGAAGTATGTACCTATTTTCAACTCAACGTTATTTGTTTTAAATTTAGTTTAAACTATTGTTGTAATAACAATTTATCTTTGTTATATCTAAAGCCGCGGTAGGTAGGTATTATTTAATTCCGCAATTTCTATTATGATCATGGTCTGGTCGATTCTATTTGTATACATTCATTCAAAAAAATATCAGCAATATCATCATATATTTGATAACGAAATTAGGAAAAGGAAATAAGAGTGCAAATAGATTCTAACAGGCTGAGATCACGATAGAAAAAGCTATAATATTCTTGAAAAATATAGTCACAAACGTCTATTGAATTTCGTAAATGGTGGTTTTACAACATCCCAGCCCAGATTATCAATTACATCATATATCGTAGGCTTGGTAATGATTCGCTTAACGGTCAAAGTGTCGATTCTTGTCGATCTTCCCGATGGAATAGTAAACACTAATATTTTAGATGCACATCAAATTACAACCGTTGCATACATCATAAATACCTTACCAGTCATTATTTTACTATGCATAAGATTTATGAATCAAGATTATAATAATATTAGGTAAATTAAATGCATTTACACAAATAACAACAAAATGATGGTACCATTTGACAAACAACACCTTGGACACCATTAAAAAAACTGTCTGTCAAAAACAAATCCCAAATAACCATTTCTAATTTACATTTAGTTCGTTTCTACTTGCCACTTGGGATCCAACCTAGGTTGAGTCATTGTTGTCAATTTTCAACTTGAAGTTATATTTGTGTATTGGTTTATTACTTTTTTACAATACCAATATATAATAGGCCGATTTTCTACATCAATTTTGAAATTGCATATGTATGCATCGAGTAATAACAAACAAAAATCGCTCCATACAAATCATATGAAAACTACTTTTTTTTTTGCATTTTTTGGTCTTAGATTTGTAATAACTTATAAATTAGGCTCAAAGACACTTTTTCATGTAACTGAGTACAAGGAACAATATGTTTTCGTTCATTTTAAGATGAAAAATTATTCAATTTCCACACTTTTCATTCATGAATTTCAACAACTCTCAGTCAAGATTATCATTATTTTTTTAGGGGTAAATATGAGAAATTAATAATTTTCGCTATTCGTGTCCCTTATTATTCATATTAAACTGCATCTGTTTCACATTCGAAATAAGCGAGCTAACAAAAATCGGTTGGTGTGAGTGACAGAGATAAATAGAATTTTTACGAAAACAAATGGAATGAAAACACGCGGAAATTCTCAGGAAGAGTATAAAATACAATATAAAATATTTATAATTTACACACACATGCAAACCGGAGAAAATATACTCAACTTGAATTTCTGTAATTATAAATTTTAGTTATACATTTTTAGTGGGAGAAATATGACGCACAATTTCACGTGGGCGTTTTATTGTTGGAATGTTGCATTTATTGAATTAAATTAATTTTTTTTATGATCAACTAGTTTATTATAATTTATGTTTTACAAAAAAAATGTTCGCTATCATATATTTGTTGCACATAAATAATAATAAACTAGTAAATTCATTTTAATAAATTAATTTAATTCAATAAATATAATTATACCAGCAATAAAACGCCCACGTGAAATTGTGCGTCATATCTCTTCGACTAAAAACGTGTAACTAAAATTTATAATTATAGAAATTCAATTTCTCCGGTTTGCATGTGTGTGTAAATTAAAAATATTTTATTTTGTATTTTATACTCTTCCTGAGAATCCCCACCTATTTTCATTCCATTTGTTTTCGTAAAAATTCTATTTATCCCTGTCACTCACACCAACCGATTTTTGTTAGCTCGCTTATTTCGAATGTGAAACAGATGCAGTTTAATACGAATAATAAGGGACACGAATAGCGAAAATTATTAATTTCTCATATTTTCCCCTAAAAAAATAAGATAAATCTATACTGAGAGTTGTTGAAATTCATGAATGAAAAGTGTGGAAATTGAATAATTTTTCATCTTAAAATGAACGAAAACATATTGTTCCTTGTACTCAGGTACATGAAAAAGTGTCTTTGGGCCTAATTTATAAGTTATTACAAATGTAAGACCAAAAAATGCAAAAAAAAAAGTAATTTTCATATGATTTGTATGGAGCGATTTTTGTTTGTTATTACTCGACACATACATATGCTATAACAGACTTGTCAGGCCATGAATACATAGGCATTGCTTTTTTATTATATTTGTGTTTATTACTTCTGCACTGACAAATCATAGTCGATTTGAACCGATGTTGAAACCAACTATGAAAATTCAAACAATTTTAACCCAATTCACAGAAAATATAATACATTTATGTTATATAAATAATGTTTACATAATTATATGTATATAAAATTATTAATTATTTAATTGAATGCATTAAAATAAAACTAATTAAGAATATTAAAAGAAATATTGATTTAAAAAATCGTAACTACACTGATTATACTTATAACACATATAAATAACAATTATGTAAATAAAGATTTCTTACTCAATGTCAATTATTTGGTCCTTTAAAAAGTTCATTTCATGAACCAACCATGAATCTTTCTTGTTCGAGGGACCTGCATTTGGTGGTGGCCTTATTTGACGAACATATCTTGCTCGAATGAGCTTCCATCTTCTCATGCATTCTAAAGCTGTTTGGCCTAAGCTCTCCGCAATCTCTCTCCATACTACGCTCTTCAGGGGAGTATTCTTATAATTTGTATGCCGCATTTTATATAAAAGCTCCCTCCCTTCTTTCCGCACCTCTTTTATTATTTGAAGATCAATTTCACGATACATTCCTGGAACAATAAATTATTATTTGAGCTTATAAATAAGTAATAAAAACTTTACCGCAGAGATGCCCAAAAATATGGCGGATATTAAATAATTATGCTTATTATAAGTTAAAGTTATTACTTGCACATGTAGTACTAAACTGTGTGTTTAGAAATATTAGTGCTCGTATCGTAACGAGCCTGTGTATTTTGTGTTTTGTTTATTTGTGTATTTCTGACCTTTGTTCCGCTTGCTATAAAAAATTCAACAATAACAAAATATAATCGATAAACGTCAAAAATAAACACGTTCCCAGGCTTTTATTTGTGTAAATTCTTCAGTAAATCAGATTTTATTTTTGACGTTTGTTAATTTTTTTGGTAGTTGTTAAACCAACCAGAATAGACGTCAGAAATACATACACAAATAATCAAATATGCAAATACACAGGATCATGATGGGCACTATTAAACATTTTTCTTTCGCTTGTAATTAAATCAAAAAGCAGCGTAGTATATGATATCTTGTAGTTAACTTTGGATTAAATTCGAGTTATCTTTTTGAGCGGTTATGCTGCAAAATCAAGTCATAGTCGAGACGAAATTGGGTTGAACCCGAGTTATAAACGTCATATAAAAAAAGGTTTTATTTAAAAATTTATTTTATAAAGAAACAATTAAATTGTGAATGTTAGTAATAATGCTGCACCAGTCGGCAGAAAATAACGTTCATATTTTAGTAGTTATTGTTTTTCGAATCGACTCCATTTATAGTGCATCTTTTCAGAGTTAACTCGACTCGATTCTACAAATTTATTGGGTCGAGTACATCGATAATAATGAATTAAAATATGTAGATTAACATTGAATGTATTATATTTATCGATAAAAAATTAAAATCATTTAGATTTTACTGAAAAGAAAAAATTGTTATCCAATATAATATTCGAACTTGAAATTTTTTGAATAAAAAAACGCACCATGTGTCTATAACAATATTCAACAATTCGTGTGTAAAGGGAATGTAGCAAATAATACACACATCACAAATGGTGGCTTTGTGCAAGCATTTGGTCACACAACACATCGTGCGGACGCGGCCTTAAATCAAGCTTGTTGTACCCTAAACTTAATTTACTTTAGTTATTGTGTAATTTTATATAAATATTGGATTATAGGGTACCTCAACTGTCAAAATATTATTATTACATTTTTATTTTAAGGAAAAAGTATATAATTTCTAAGGTATTCAATGAACGTATTTACACTTGGTCTCATGAATCCGGATTCTTTCTTCGTATTTCCCTCCTTTATAAGTCAAGAATAATGAAATTTAACTATGGAAAAGTGGTTGAGGTCATAAATAAATGGCCTTAACTGATAGTAAGGATGTTTAATGATCAGGTAAACAAAATGAAGTTCTGGTTAATAGAATCGCCGAAGAATCAGATAAAGACGCTTAATTGGAACCTGGAAGCACAGTTGTAGTCGAAGTAGCTCAAGAAAGGTTCAATTTTGGAAATATGGGAATTTGCTTATGGTGGTCCTGAACTTAGATTTAATAACTGCTATCAATGAACACAGAACATTAACGAAAATAAAAATAAGCTCATAAAAGTGATACTATATGCTTGAAGTAACATCATGGTTAATTGGAAATTTTTAATATTTGTGTAATAAGTTTTATAAATTTTAGATTAGTGGGGCAGCATTAATTTGGAAGAAGTGTTGAAGACTAGGGCTTGCGGATTTTAGGCTTAAAAAATCAGTAATATTAATGAAATTTAGGAGTACAACTGCCATGGTATTATGTGATGGCAAATTTAAAACGAAAAAAAATCTACTACATCACAGTTACTTCCTAATTCGATTGGATATAAATATAACTAATTAGCATAAGAATTACCATATTGGATGACAGTTCTGCAACCTACCGGATATATGTAGTAGACTATTTTGAAACCGTTTCAAAATGCATTGTTGCTGTGCGTTTCAGCAAAAACCGAAATTTATATGAGCCTTCCACTCGTATTCAGACTTGTGATAAAAAAAATGTTGTTATTGTAACATTTTCATTAGTCTGTATGATATCAATACATATAATATATGATATGCATACATACAAAATTACCCGACAACTAAATATTTCCTCAATTTTTAATCATTTTCGTAATCCGGGAAACACTGCATAAAAATAATTTTATTTTACAAAATAAGGTGTTCAATAAATATTTTACAACCATGTTATATTTTCATATAAAATTAAAATATAAACAAATCAGTATAACCTCACTTTGCCATTACTTTAAAATCAATTATGGCAAATTTTATTTTAAATTGAATACTTACTAATACATACCTATATATTAAACTATAAATAGATAATTTTATATTATTTCAAATGATCTATTATTTATCAATTTATATTACAAATTTACATTAATCACGAATATCCAAACACAAAAATTAAAATTTGACATCATAAATCGGCAAAAATAAGGGGATAATTATTGCTTATTTTTTTATGTGTTAGGTTGGTCGTCTGCGGATTTTTTTGCCCAAGATACAATTATTTCAACTAGTAAGGAGAAATTGACATAAGGGGATATTTTATTTTTATTTTGCGTTCCAATAATTTAATTGGTTGTTTTAGTCCCGGTTATTTACTCGCTACGTGCATCTGGCTTTAAGCTATAATCAAAAATGGTAACACTATTTTTGAAGGGAATTTTTTTCTGACGAAATGTCAAATTATAGCAATTGTGAATTCGCCTGATTTCTTATGTAGTTCTATATTAACTATTACGAATCTCTGAAAAAAGTAGAAAATCGGACAGATTACAGTGGAAAAAATTAAATTTCTATATAATTAACAACGAAAATGGTGATCACACGACTAACAAATGTTCTCGTAAATAGTGCACTAAAACCGAAAACAAACCCAAATGTTGTGTTGGTCCGATACAAGCCACACTATCGAAGCGGTGCCCTTAAACCTATGCCTGAAGTAGTCCCGTTCGGATTAATGGGAATTTTTGGTACGGTTTGCTTAGGTCTATTTATTGGCGCAACAATTAGTAAAAACATTGCGAATTTTCTTGAGGAGAATGATTTGTTTGTACCGTCCGATGACGATGATGATGATGATTAAGCGCAGAGGCTCGAGATCTATTATAATATTTATGTTTGCTAAGTGATTTTAATCTTGATTTTATGTCGATTCATCTTTTTTATTAACATCTAGCTGTATTATGTCCATAATTCTTGAAAATCAATGCTTTTATTAATAATTTTATTCTATCATATTTTGTATTTTTATCAATTTTATTTGCAAAGCTTAAAACTTTACGAAGATATCTTTCATCACTTGTATTTCTCATTTTTGTTGTTTATTGTTAGTTATTTAAAAAAAATAAATAAATGTAATTAAATATAAATAAATTATTATTATTTATAATAGTACATAAATTTAAAACAATTTTGGTTTAATTTTTAAATTCACTTCTATTCATGGAATCATGGTTGGTCACAGCTACGCGAGGCTGACTGCAGTTATGGGACTCTAATTTCTAATACAAATTGTACAATATTATTATCGATTAAATTAAATATACATATTAGTATAGCAATCAAAATTAAAATTGGGCAAAAAACTTAAGAGGCCTTGTAATAATTTAAATAATTTCGTGATGACCTTTTATATATAGTTCACGAAATATAAATGTATGTATATACGTTGTCGTATATGTATAAATGTTGTCCACTCATCATATTTAACATTACGTCACTAATTTAAAGGCAAGGCTCTAAAATCATTATCAATAAAAACCAGAATCTCGTATGTACAATTTCAAATCTTATAGGTATTATGGACGGTAAAGTAATTTATTATGGATCTATAATACATATATGGTGTAGTGCTTATTGTCAAGGTTTGTGAAATAGAAATAGTACGGAGTCATCTTACTTTAAATAAACTTGGATTTTTTTTAATTTTTTATTCCGACTGAGTCGAATTACAACTCGTATCAAACAGTGAACTCGAGTTTATTTTATCCAATAATTTATCTTTGTTTATAATCATCCATTGATCCTTCGAATATTCTAACTACAAATTATTGAATTTTTTTTATCTAGGAGCGGTCAGATAGATTTCTGAGAACAACGATTTTTCGTCGCTGTTCTTATAACACTCAGCTCATCAATTTATTCGTTGTAATCTCTAAGCTGTTGCACGTTTTGAAACAAATACAAGCTTTATGGTACGAGTATTAAACTCATGCTGAAAATTCCATGTGCGAATAGATTAGAGAATTTTATAACACTTGATATTTATTATGTGTTTTAGCTCCACTAAATACATATTCAAAATCAAATTAAGAATTACTATCGTGAAATTTCTAATTAAAGATGTTTCCTTGCCAATGTCACAGTACGCTTTGCCTCACCTATACACTAGTTTACTGATGGAAGTTCGAACTATGGACCTTTATAAATTTACGTTAGGCATAGAATCTTTGTGATTACTACATCCTCGTGCCATAGGATATAGGCAAACTTCATAGAATAGAGGGAGATTTATTACATAACGTAAACGAATTAAGTGTTCACAACATTCATCCTATTTTCTCATTAAATATTTCACTTTAAAGAAATAGTGGATGTGTTTTTCTTAAAGTTTATTTGTCACTTGTTAGTCCAATAGCTTCATCTAATCTAGTTTATATTATGCTGCAAAATTGCACAGGTAGGTAGTAGTGATAGGTACATACAAGAAAAAAATTGCTTAACAGTTAAATAGGATTCTTAATTAAATAATAAAATTAAACTTTATTATTACTTTTTTTCTTGTTTTTTTCATTTATAAATAACATTTTTTTTGTGTTTTTCATTTTTAAGCGATATAAATTATATTTTCAGATTTATTTGTTGAATTTTTCCAAGATGAATAATATTTTTGTTTGTTGAGTGTGTATTCGTCTGTTGGATTGTGTGTATTTCGGTTTTTTTTGTTGATAAACTATAGAAAAATAAATCTTTTTCGATACAATTTTCTTATTGTATTATAATGTATGTATTTTCAAAAAATTAAAAAAATAATTTGTTTTTCAATAAAATTAATTATAAATGAATATCCTGGTTATATAGAAAACAAATTCTTTTTCCGACGTGTGATTTTGGTGTGCTAATTTTTTGCAATAAATTTTGTTTTAATTCTTTTTAAAATTATCTCAAGATTATATATAAATTAATGAATATAATATACATATATAGATAAAAAAAAATCAAATTTAGAGTATTAAAAAAAATACTAAATTTTTAAATCTTGAAATAATTTTAAAAATATATATTACCTTTCTGATTCATTTTCGTTTTTTAATTTATTTATTATTTAATAATAATAATAATTATAATAGAAATAAATATAATTAAAATATATATATTTTGTTTTATGTAACTGGTTTTAAAAAATAAAAAAAAAATTAAATTTATAAAAAAACGTCATTTCACAATTCTGTTTTGATTTTGAGATGGATTTTTTTTAAATTAATTAATTTTGTTTAATTTATATTATTAATTATATATATTTTAATAATATATATGATTTTTTGTTTAAGAGAAAAAATTAATATATTTTAGGATATATTAGTTGTTAAATAATTTTTAAAATTGGAAATTTTGCTGTTCATAATTGTCTTGCCAATTTTCACTGGTTGGTTGGTCCATACTTGGACTTGTCTGTAAATCAATGATTAAAATAAATAATTAAGAATGTCTTAGTTTTAAATTATTTTAAACTCACTACCTCATCTGAAAAGTATAGTCTAATTATATCGTAAGCCATTTTATAAATATCAATATTCTCGTGATTCTGTAAATCGTCAATTTTCGATGTACCATCACATTCCTCAATTAGATTTGCAACAGTGGCGGCATCAGGTCCTGCCATTTTAAGCATATTATTTAAACCATCAAGAATTACCTAAAAAATAAAATATTATAACAATCTGTAAATTAACATTAAGATATATCAAACATACATTTATAACTTGTGGGTCTTTACATGTTAGTAGATCGCATAGTGGTGGAATGGCACCATCTTTTATTAGCTGTTCTACCTGTGCCCGATTTCCACTAATTGTTAAATTACTTATAGCCCATGCAGCCTCTTTTTGTGTTTGAAATTCACCATTCTTTAGATTACTGATAATTTTTGGTAATAGACCGGCATCGATTACGGCCTGAACTTGTTGTTGATTACCAGCTGTTATATTAGATAAAAACCATACTGCTTCTTTTCGAATTTTTTCTTTGTTATGTGATAAGAGGGCCGGGAAATGTGATAGTGCATCGCAATTGAGCACAACCTGTGTTTGTTCATCAGATCCAGTTACAATATTACCGACCGCGCGCAATGCTGCAGTTTGAACTTTTGATTCAACATGTGATAGAAGTGGAATTAATTTTGGAACAATACCACTATTAATAACTAATTGAATTTGCTCATTACCACCATCGGTTAAATAGCTTAGCGCCCATACTGTATCTACAAGAATATTAACATCGGCATGATGAATTAAAACATTTAGTGCTGGTAATATTTCAAGTATGGTCTCGATTGGTGGACCAGGTTCTTTATTTCGACATAGGTTAACGATAACCCATGTTACATTACGTAAAAATGGAATTGGTATTTCCGGCTTGATAAACGACAACAACGGTTGAACAACTCCTAGTTTTATAACATAATCTCTTAGTACCGGTCCATCGCCAATTATATTTCCTAGTGCCCATACAGCCTGTTCGCACACACTGGGTGCTCTTGAATGTAATAATTGTAAAAATTTGGGTACTGCACCAGCATTTACAACTTGATTTGTTTGTGCCGATGTGCCCGATGCAATATTTGTTAGTGCCCAAGCTGCTTCAAATTGTAACATTGTATGTTGCTCCTTTTCCAAACAATTCACTAGAATCGGAAGTATCCCGCTCTTAATCAAATTGTCAATTGGTGGATTACGATCAGACGATAATAGTTTACGGGCAGCTTGTACGGCTGCCAATTGCTTTTCAGGATCGGCATCATTTGCCGCATTAAATACTAAACTATTTAGATTTATTTGTGACAAAACATCATCCTCGTCTGTTGAATCGGTGATTGGTACATTACGTCTTTTCAATATTGTTTCTTCTCGTTTATTTTTTCTTAATTCAACTGTCACTTCATTTCGTCTTCTTCGCATTTCCTACAGAACAGAAAAATACAATGAAAAAAAATAACAAATTAGTCCATCTGTCTAATGGTGGTGTGGATATTTTGTAAGCGGTTCAAGGTAACCTCCATTTACATCATACACAGAATAAAGTGAGAAGACATTTTAGTTTTCATAATGAGCAAACAAAATATTTATCAATCGAATATTTATGTGCATACATTTTATAATCGAACGATGAAAAATATTCTATTCAAAGAATACTGAATACCCGAACATGAAAAATAAATTAGTGAGGCATCATCCGGCCCATTTTTTCTATCTGACGTCACAAAAATTTTGAACGATATATTAGTCATTTTAAATAGAAATGACGAGTACATTCCGGCAAAACCACTTATATATTTCAATCACCAATTGCTCCATTAATAATATTTCAACAAAAACTTACATCTTGATCTTTCCCTTTGTTCTTAAAAACCTGCATACGATTTTTTGCTGCGGGATCTGTGGACGCCATTTTTAATTTTTTTTTATTTTAATTTTTTTTCTATTGCGATTTTTTCTATTAAAAAAAAAAAAAAAAACTTCCAGACAAATTTTTTTTTACTCTCTGCTACACTTCAAACAGCACACAATAATTTTAGTAATTTATTTATTGTGTGTATAAATAAATTATTCTATATATATATTTGATTATATATTCACTTCTTCAAAATGTATTTTTCTATATAATATATTTACACTAAAAATTTCTTTAAATTAAAAAAAATTCTTCACGTTTTTTCCAATATAAATTTCTGGTTTTCAATTGTATTTGTAAATAAAATTCTCTCCCTCGTATCAAAAAAAAAATTACGAATACTAATATAGAAATGACTGAAAATACGAGAATTTTTGTATATGAATACGAGTATTCAGCGCGCTGAATATTATTCTGTTATAATGTTCGAAGGAAATGAGCGAAGTTAGTTGCAAATATTGTTTATAAATAAGCTTATCAATAAATATATTGACAATATTTATATGTATTCATGAGAAATCCGTGTGGCCCACGCAGATGGCCACAAAACTATATTTTATTGCCAATACATTTCTAACCGGGTTGCATCGATAATAGGTAGAGGGAAATCGGCTTAGTTCTAAAAAATGCACTATAAATGTAGTCGAGTTGGAAAATAAACAAAAACAAAAATATGAACATTATTTTCTGCCGATTAGGAAAGCAAATGTTTCAACCCAGTTTCAACTCCACTGCGATTTGACACTCCTGTATAAACGTGAAATAGATGTTAAGTACAATATGACCTGAGCCAATACCAATATATAATAGGCCGATTTTCTACATCAATTTTGAAATTGCATATGTATGCATCGAGTAATAACAAACAAAAATCGCTCCATACAAATCATATGAAAACTACTTTTTTTTTTGCATTTTTTGGTCATAGATTTGTAATAACTTATAAATTAGGCCCAAAGACACTTTTTCATGTACCTGAGTACAAGGAACAATATGTTTTCGATCATTTTAAGATGAAAAATTATTCAATTTCCACACTTTTCATTCATGAATTTCAACAACTCTCAGTCAAGATTATCATTATTTTTTTAGGGGTAAATATGAGAAATTAATAATTTTCGCTATTCGACGTGTCCCTTATTATTCATATTAAACTGCATCTGTTTCACATTCGAAATAAGCGAGCTAACAAAAATCGGTTGGTGTGAGTGACAGAGATAAATAAAATTTTTACGAAAACAAATGGAATGAAAACACGCGGAAATTCTCAGGAAGAGTATAAAATACAATATAAAATATTTATCTAAACGTACATTAAACTCATTCTCAATATACATATTTTTATGTTGTTGGATCACATTATTTAAATGTTGCACTGGTTTTTCTTTAACATGTTTTTCTTGTAATCGTATAATCCATTCCAATGCTTGGCCTAATGATACTGTATTATTTCTGGCATAATTAAAATGTAATTGATGGGAGAACTTGTGAACTCGAGCAGTCTATTAAATTCTCTTTCAACCATTTCATCTTTATGATTTGGTACTGATTTTTCTCCAACCCCGTACATTAGACAAGCTTGTTTTATTGGAGCCATTTCCATACCAGTTTGTCTGGTCAATATAGTTAGAGGTTTACCCCATATTCCAGTAACCACCATTGCACCTAGATCAGCAATGTAATTATTTTTTCGAAATGTGGCAATACGCCCTCCAACACGATCTCTTGCTTCAACACAATAACATCCATTCCAAATTGTTGAAACTGTTGATCTGCTGCTAGTCCTGAAATTCCCGCACCAATTACAACCACTTTTGCAATTTTTTTAAGTGGTAATGATTTTTTTTATATGCTTGAAAATACCGAAAGTTTAATTTTAAGTTTTAATCAAATTTTATTTTTACAATGTTTGCAATGTTTACAATTGAAGATGTCAAAAAAAGTGTGTATGTCAAAAAAAAAGAATCAAAACGTAATTCTTTTCTGCTAGAATTGCCCACTTTTTTTGCTAGACAATTTGAGCTATGCTGGTTTTTTGACATATAACGATTTTTTTACGTATTATGTCGTATTCACCCACACATGTGTATATTTTGTATACATGTTTTTTTTCTCGCTCGGTTTGTCTTTTCTAGCCGCTAGAAAAGTCGGAAAAAAAGCCAATGTCATAATACCATAACATAAATGTACTGCATATTATAGTTTGCTCTATTTGAATTTTGACGTCTTATTTGATTTGATTTTTCTATTCCGTGTCACCGATAATTTTTGTGTATATTGTTTTAATTATATTTCGTGTAGATATTTAAGTTTATTATAAAATTATGTAATATTATAATAAAATTAGATTTTTATATAATATAATTATTACATATTACCAATTAAAATAAATGATTTTCAGTAGGTACTCGCATTCATTCAAAGTTCATAATTTGTGACTATCGAAAATAAACCGTAATAGAGATAAAGATAATAATCCGTCATAGAGATGAGAATCGTTTTGTCCGACGGTATGCCGATCTACTAGAAATCACCCACCTTTCGTCATTTGAGTAATAATAATTATTATATTGATTGTTGTTAGTAAAAAGTGCAATACAGTTCCAAAATGTCTCCGTTTAATTTGGAATTGTGTTTTGTTGTTGTGTAGTAAATCAGTGAATCAGTCCCAATGCGGCCATATCAATATTTTAATCCATTTCGATAAATTTATTTTTTATTTAAAATGACCGCTAGAACTAATGAATTAAAAAATCTAAAATAAGACATGTTATCTCAAAACGCACAATAATAAACAATTTGGTATTGACACAGCCATTCTCAAATTGATAATGAAAAATTTAGCAAATCTAACAAAATGGGCTAAATTGTGATCGAAAACATCAGCGTCTAACTTCAACTCAATACTATGGTAAATTCTCCCGATGTTATGTACGCTGCTTACAATGCCACCTTAATACACGTGTATTAAGGTGGCATTGCTGCTTATATAGCTTATATAGAAATTCAAATTCTACGGTTTGCATGTGTGTGTAAATTAAAAATATTTTATTGTATTGTATTTTATACTCTTCCTGAGAATCCCCACCTATTTTCATTCTATTTGTTTTCATAAAAATTCTATTTATCCCTGTCACTCACACCAAGTGATTTTTGTTAGCTCGCTTATTTCGAATGTGAAACAGATGCAGTTTAATATGAATAATAAGGGACACGAATAGCGAAAATTATTAATTTCTCATATTTTTCCCTAAAAAAATAATGAAAATCTAGACTGAGAGTTGTTAAAATTCATGAATGAAAAGTGTGGAAATTGAATAATTTTTCATCTTAAAATGAACGAAAACATATTGTTCTTTGTACTCAGGTGCATGAAAAAGTGCCTTTGGGCCTAATTTATAAGTTATTACAAATCTAAGACCAAAAAATGCAAAAAAAAAAGTAGTTTTCATATGATTTGTATGGAGCGATTTTTGTTTGTTATTACTCGATGCATACATATGCAATTTCAAAATTGATGTAGAAAATCGGCCTATTATATATTGGTATTGATCTGAGTATAAACAACTAATATATCCGGAAACTAATTGATCGAATTAATTCTGCTCTAAAAAATGCATTATATATGGGGGGTCGACTCACAAAACTACAACAATATAAAGTTGAAAATTAATAAATACTACATAACAAAAAAAAAAAAAAAATATATATATATATAAATATATATATATATTTATATATATATATATATATATATATATATATATATATATATATATATATATATATATATATATATATATATATATATATATATATATATATATATAAATATATATATATATATATATATATATATATATATATATATATATATATAGATTATATATATATATATATATATATATATATATATATATATATATATATATATATATATATATATATATATATATATATTATGTACATAGACATACTACATAAATCATAATTTCGGTGTTTTTGATAATAATTTCAATTTGAGTGTGAATAATATTTTGTTTATAAATATTATGGTTTACGAAGAGGCACTAGAAGCTTTCGATCATTTAATTGATAATTATGTTGTCGTTATGATTATGTCGCACGTAAAAATTAAATTTATGTTTAGATCCGATCCGTTTTTCCCCTCTGTTCATTGTGTTTGTCTTTCCGTTCTTCTTACAAATTAACAGTTCTATTTCTGTCAAAAAAACGAAACGGAGTGGAACGGATACATTCTGGCTTTATGTTTTAAATGAATCTTTGATATTGTTTTGGTTTCTACAGCACGCCACTACCCATGTAGAGGTGCAAAAGCAAACAAAACAATATTCTATACAAAATGTGATTGTTGTATTGTCATGTAAAGTCGAACTATCTTGTTTTATTTTTCAAAAAAATAATTGTTATGTCAAACTATTTAAATTTATTTTGCAAAATAATAAAAGGCTGTTGTTTATATATAAATTAATCAAGTACATATTTTATTTATATTAAATCTGTGTAAAAAACTTCCCATGCCGGGAATCGAACCCGGGCCTTCTGGGTGAAAGCCAGATATCCTAGCCACTAGACAACATGGGATACACTAAACAAAAGTTTTAAAACTGCTATATTTATCCAATAAGTTCCCAAAATTCACAAAATGGGGGTATTAACATTATTATATTGAATTACAGTGAAACCCGCTTTTAACGTACCCTGTTTATAACATACACCCCCTCAATAAAGTACATTTTCTTATCCCGTCTAAAAATTCATGTATTTATATGAAATTTTAGCTGGATTTAACGTACTCCGTTTATAAGGTTATAACGTACGTCAATTTAGCCCCTCTAGGACAATTGTATGTTAACTCACTATGGCTATAACGTACGCATAATTTTTATCGTACGTATATATTATGTATGTACACAGTAATTTAAATGTCCTGATAAATTTTTGTGTTCGTCTCGTTAATAAAAATAGAAAAACTGTGAGATAAACTGGAATCATTCTGAACCTCACAGTTTTTATAAATTTTTTTTGTTATAATTTCCACAGTTCTTATAATTTAATAATGAATAATTTTTAAGTCTTGGAACTTGAGCTCCTTTTTTTGTGATTTTATTTATGTATTATAACTATTTTATACCTAACAATTTGAAATTATACACTAATTAACCATTAAAAAATATGTCCATACTTATGTATACAACTTTTTTTCAAAGTCACCATGAGAATAACGTACACTAGGTCTAAAGCGTACCATTATCATAGTCTCTTGGGTGTACTTTATAAACGGGTTTCACTGTATTTAACTACATATTATATTCGTATATTGGTTGTAGCTAAAATATATTGGTATTATATGCATTTAACGAGTATGTTCGAATAAAATAACATAAAACTAGTATTGCATTAATTTATATACCTAATATTATACATATAATAATTTTTATAAATTAAAATTAACCCAAAAACTATAGTTTAATATATTAGTACCACTTGTAACCTACACTTAGGATTGCGTGCGTTAGAAAAATGCAATGCGCCGGTTTTACATGAAATGGGAATGAATATTAATTAAAAGTTGAGTACTGAAAATTATTTTTTATAAGATAAATCTATCCCAAATCTCAAACACTTTTTAAAGAATATACTCATATTCTTATTTATGATCCTTGAAACTGCAATAAATTCTATTAATTGTAAATTTAAATCAGTTGAAGTAATTATCATATGTATTTGAATTTCTCTACAATGTTTTCGAAAAGAGAAAAAAACTAACAACAATTTCGTAAAGATTTTGAAGATAACATTATTTTGAGTCATAAGAATAAGCTAGGGGAATTGATGTGGCTGAATTATGTTATGTGTAGAGAACTGCAAGCCATTGCAAGAATAATACCTAAACTCAGAACGAAAAAGGATGTTCTAAATTGTAATGTAACCTGTTTAGTAGTTTCTTGAATTTATTCATTTCCGTATGAATTTTGTTGATAAAAAATTATCTGTGTCCAAATGATATATATTAAATTTTACACATACAAATATCGTTCGCCTAAGATACCAAGCTTGTTGTGTCGTCCCTGTTTACAAGCGCTAACTCCAAATTTCAAGGAATGGCAATTAGTAGTTATCTGTATCTTGAAATTATAAACCACAGTACTAAAATTACTATTTAGACTACGGTTCAATTCACGGCATTGGAATGAAATAGTATGCTCCTAACTAAATTTACGTTTCTGAAATGTTTTGTACGTGTACTAAATTGAAATGTATTTAAAAAACATCACGAACACAAATTTAACCGGAACTAATTCAGAATTCAGAGAAAAATTCCGTCGTAATCTGTAATAAGTGAGCTGATAAAATAAATAAATTTGACATAACTGGAACTATTTCGATTATTAGTAAATTAGATAATTATTTTTCGTCTAGGTAGTGTCGTTTTGGTCTCAAATTGTGTTATTACCACTATTATCGCTCGATCATTTTCAATACGCCAATCACCGAAAATTGTCTCGACTGGAATATTGGGCGAAATCAATCTGGTATAAAAAGTATCATTGTTCAATTCGTTTTAGTTTCAAAGCAATAGTTCCCAGAGATCCAAATATTAATAATTAAATTAAAGAAACGCAAAATTTAAATTTGAAACGAATTAATTCATTATCATCTTTATTATGTTCAATAGTTAATCAGTAAATATACATATTTTTGTATTGTTTTTATTTATAAATTTGTTTATTTATTGTATTTATAAAAATAATCCAGGAATAATATATATATATAATAATAATAATATTAAAACACACAAAAACAATAAATTTATAATAATAATAGTAATTTAATATACACAAAGTATACAAATAAATGCAATACGCCTAAAAAAACTAGAAATTAAATTTCTAATAATTTTTATTATTATTATACTCTTAATACAATTGAATTTAATAGTAAAATATTTAATAATATATATATAAAATTCAATTAAAACTAAAAAATATATATAGATAACATAAATGTTTGCTTTATTTAAATATGAAGACCTGCGTGTTTACGAGTCGTGTATAAATTTCTTTTTATTAAATTAAATTAATTAAACTAAAAAAAAATAGCAATATATGTACAATAAGGAAAATTAAGAAAAACCAAAGAAAAAAATCTTAACACTAAATTTTAAAAAATTAATTTTTTTATCACAAAATATTCGAATTTTTCCCGAAATAAAAATAATAATAATTAGTAAGATTAAAAAAAATATTTGTTTTTGTGTAGACCAATATGGTCCAAATATCTAATATTTAAGGTAGAAATATGTATATAAATATATTTTTAAGTAAATTAATTATTATTATTTTTATTCCACTATTTTTTACATAATTGAACATAATCCCGACGTTTCATAGCCATTTTTCACTTTCTCCATTTTCTTGAATGCCACATCTTTTATACTGTCCTTGTATTCAAATTCTATGTCATCTTCTTTTCCGGCTGCATCTATGGAATTTAATGTCGCATCATCACCTTGTGAATTTGAAATGCCGTATTCGCTGCTATTATTAATAATTGGGATATATTGCGTTGCATTGTTTGTACTATTTAGTGTTGCATGAGGCTGTGGTACTTTTAAGGTTTTGGTTATATTGATTTTAATTTTATTGGACGTTGGCACAACATTCTCTTGTATTTCGACATTACCATCGATTGTTGCGACTAATGGGATATAACACGAATCAACAACGGGTTCGGGAATATATTCATCACCACCTAATCGAAAATAAAATATGCTGTTATTGTTTAATTCCAAACAAACTAATATTGAGTAATCAAAGAGAAAAAAAAGTAGCTTTTATATAAAATTAAATTAAGGTACTCACCTAATGTTCCATCCAAATTTTCTACCACAGTGCCCACATCCTCAAATCCATCATCCTCTACATCATCTTCATCTCTCGGTTCCTCCTTAATTTTAACATTGACAAACGGTGACCCGACCGACGTTGTAGTATCCTCATCGACAATACCATCTTCGGGTGGATCCTCAAAATCATCCAGATCCGTTACTGGTATATGTGGTTCTTGAATTTCAACATCAGATTCAGCTTCTAATGCCTCGTTCGTTTTTTCTTTTCTGTCACTTGCATCACCAATTGGTGTTTCACCGGATTCATTTGCTATATTTATATCGCCTTCCTTTCCAGCTTCAGGCATATCTTCATCCTCATCTAGAATCTCGGTGACTACAGGTTCTTGTGGAGTGACTTCAATTACATCATCATCATCGAGATCATCTATAATTTTAATCTCACCGTCATTATCATCGAGTTTTTCCTTTTTGATTGGATACAGTCCATCTTCGTCCTTAGTGTTATCATCACCTATATCAGTTGCTATATTTATTTGACTCTCTTCCAGTGTCAAAGATGCCTGGAGAAAATTTTCAAATTAATTTAAGATTTAATATTATAATTTAACTAACTAACCTTATAATCTTCGTAGCAAAGGGGGTGATATGTTTTTCCATCGACCCGTACCGCCGACCGCAAATGCCATTCTTCTGTCTCTTCATTGTAAAATTGTTCAAACGGATCGTGGCACATGTCACATGTTTTATCTACGTCGAGGGGACCGGCTGGGCAGCTGGGCGGTGGTGAATCACTTTTATGATTCGATTCGTCACCACCCAAATCCATTTCCGTCTGCTGTGTTTCAAACCAATTTTTTTCGCGCTCCTCTAAGTCTTCAATCTCCTCGTACTGAATCCAATCTGACACATCATAATACCATCGACGTGAATGCGCCCGACGTGCAGAATCACGATCACGACGATTTTGTCGGAAGTGCCAATCCAGATGTTGGCTGTATTTCATTGTTTGCTCGGGAGGGAAACGAACACCGCACGAACTGCATTGCATGCCAGAGAAGAGTTGAAATACGATCCCGGATTGACGACTATACAAAATTTAAGAAATAGTTAGGTAATGTGCAAGACTTATAATTTATATAAAAAAAACTTACGCCTTTATCGTGTCCGGAACGGTTAAATCGATCGGGCTGACTTTTTCTTTCGACCTTTTGTCTTCTTTTGGTTTATCCGTGTTGGCCGGTTTGCTTAATATACCCGAAGCTAGCAGTTTCTGGTACAAATCATCAATGTTTACGTTGCCCAGAGGATTTGCGATGGCCGCAGTTGGGGTTACAGCCGATGTTGGTGTGTGCTCAATCGAACTGGAAGCCTCACCGGATTCAGCTTTGTAACAATCATAATTCACAGATGAATTCAATGATGATGATGACGCAGTCTTTGGCAAAAGATTTGCCAAGAAATCTAGTCCCGGCAGAGAGGAGAGAGTAGTCGACGATAAAATCGAAGATGGAATACTAGTTGCCGCCGTCGATGTATTTAATAAACCAACGCTGGACTCAACAGGATTTAGTGATAACGCGCTATCAGCCTGCGGAACATCGTTAAGCGAAACAATCGCAGGTGCCGGAGGTGACGCAACATCGCGATGCAAATTTGTACGTATCATATTACGAATAAACACTTTTCCCGGTACGATACCTTGTGGCAATGCCGTAAAACGAACAAAATGTTTTTTACTACGCACATATAAACTTTTTGGTAGACCACCGAATTCAACACTGAATGGTTCACCATTGATTAAAACAGTTAATAAATAATCAGCAAATTGCAATGTATTTAATTGTCCATCAATTTCAAAATACTGTAATTTAGAATCTAAAAATATTGGCACCATGTTACGAGCATCGATTATCAAATTTATTTTACCAACAACCAAATCTTGTCGTAAATTACCAATTTTAACGGGAGGAGGTGGTCCATCAACTTTAAATATACGCACTTTATTATCGAGCGGTATACCAATTGGTGGATCACCGAAGAAACATTCATACCAATTATTATCGATATATAATTCACGAGTCGGTGATCCCAACCGAATCTCGTAGCTTTTACCGTCGATCATAAAAATTTTGTTTGGTTCATTAAACCCGAGTATAATTGTGTCCGTGTCATCGACAATGACTCGTCGGTTACCTGATTGAAAACCAATTTCTTTTGGTTCATCCCAGTTCATAAAAGCGATCGCAATATCGTCATAAAATCGAATTTCACGTGGTATTTGATCAATATTTATTGTTCTAACTACATCGTCTTTTTTAATATTCGTATTAATTAAATCAGCAACTGGAACTGTGGCGGCCGTGGGTGCAGTTGGTAATATGGCAGGTTGCTGGAAGGGTACATTTTGCCACATACCAGGAATTGCTTGATTTGTAATTGAATTATTCACAAACGGTGTTATACCGGACACGGTGACTTGTTGTTTTGGTAATATGGATGCATGATGAACACTCCAAGCACCAGTATTCGTGGGAGCTGCACTTTCCCACGGCGAAACCCATTTTGATGAATTATTGTTTTCCATTTTAGACCAACGTGGATCTTTATTCGTACGTTCACCTGAAATGTTACGTAATTCAGCTACTGTTGATATTGCATATGATTCAACGGGGATGACTGATTTCTGTTCCATATCAACATTGTTAGTAATAAGTAAATTAGTATTCTTACTTGCTGACAATTTCGCAGCGCCTGTTTTCTTTCGAAACCGTAAACGCTCACGCCGATTTTCCGTGGTTTTCACAACTTTAACATCATCATCACTACTTTGACTACTAAAACCGATTTCGTCTTCACTAATGGGCGTTAAATCATTCTGTTGCCAAGGTCCATTCATGCCACCCTTGCGGCGCATATATTCACGCCTTTCAGCTTCCCGGATTTTTTTATTCTCGTTGATTTCGAAAATTTGCTTAATCATACTACCGTATTCTTCAACATCAATATTCTTATTACTCAACTGTTCTTCGGCCTGGGCCACCATAATTTTTATATTTGCATCGTTGCATTCCTGTGATGTTTCGTCCGACAGCAGGACATCGTTTTGTTTCATACGCAAATCGATATCGATCAGCTTGGTTTTACGTATTTTTGGTTCTGGTGATTTAGAAAGGCGCGATCGTCCTTTTTTTGTGGCTTCGGCAAATTTTGCTCGCACCGCATCTAAATTAGATTTTGGCGTAGGAGTAACTGGCTTTTTAGTACCATCACCCTAAATTAACAAATCAAATAAATTAGATTCCAATAGCATAAACGAATTTAAAACAAGTACCTTTAATTTAGCCCAACTAGACGATTCAGAAGAATCACTTGAGATCACCGGTGGCGGTGGAGTGATTGGTCGTTGTATATCTGCCCCAACAATATTGTCTCCTATCCTTCTTAAATCTACATCCTCACTACCGAACAACCTGAAAAAATATTAAGTAACAAAATTAAAATGAATCAGTTTTAAAGTACATAAAAATAAAACAAAATACTTACTCGTCAATTTTCTCAGTCTTTGTACGTTTTGAAAGCGGTTCTTCGGTATTTTCCACATTCGATTGACGCTTTTTCGAATCCGGACTTGACTCAATATTCATAGATCCGTCGGAAGGTGAAGCCAATTGTAATTGTCTCAAATCAACATCTTGTTTTATTTCCAACGGCTCAAACACTAATATAATAATTTTTTTTAATATTAAACTTGTTAGAAATTCATTACGAAATAGAGCACATTTTGTGACAACATACATATAATCAATTTATGTTTATTTACAAACTCGGATTCGATGTAAAATTTATGGCCAATTAGAGTCATAATATATATATTTTAATATTAGAGAGACATTGGCGTGAATTCAATGTAAATCTTCTATCTAATTCAATGTAATCTTCAAATCTGATAATTCTTCTATTATTTCAAGAAAAACTCAATAAGATTCAAATAATTCATAAGTCTGGGTATTTTGAAATGTTTATCGATTGTTTTCATAAAAATAATAAAGATTAAAAGAAAAGACATATGTATAAAAGATTTACATTGAATCAACGCAATTATTCTAATTTGTTACAATTTTTCTTTAAAATGTATTTTCCTGTCAAATATAACTAATTTAATTTGGCCAATGAAAACAAATTGACACAATATTTGAAAATTTTAAATTGAAATGGAACTTGGGAAGGATTATAGATATTTTAAGTAACTTGAACATGAATCTGAAAAACTTCAAATTTGAAATTTGTTTTATAATGGAGAAATTTGAGTTTGAAAGACTTTTACATTGGGATTTAGTCGATTTTTGGTGAAATTTAATTAATTTCGATTTTGCAAAATAAATTTTAAATTTCCACCGAACCAAATTCTATAGTTGATAGTTTTTCCGATTCGATTTCGTACTTCGGGAAAACTAACGAAACTCTAGAATAAAAGGCTGTACATGTTGCTGAGGCAAAATATGCGATACACGAGCCCATTTACAATTATACATTTTTTTAATACTATAAATGTGCACTATTTCGAATATGTTAAAACTATGATTATCCTTACTTTGTGATGCGGTGTCTGGTAATGTATCTGTTTTAATTGTTATCTTGATTGGTGATGATCTTGATTCTGCCTCCTCTTTCAAAGGCTCCAGTTTATCAAATTTAGGTTTCTTTTCGTTTGGTGACATAAGTCTTAAATCAATATCTTGTTTAGGCGGTGGTGGTGATCCCGATGATAAGCTAAGCGATGGTGGCGGTGGTGTAGGAGTTGGGCTCTTCGATTCAGATCGATGTCTTCGCTCAGCATAATTCCGGTGTTTTGGTATTTTAATATCTTTGAATTTTGAACTAAACGATGATGAACGATGAGATGGTGATTTTGATTCGGAACGTTTAGAATGTGATTCACTAGAACTTTTTGGAGATCGATCATTATGATACGATGATGAACGTGTTGGTGGTGGTGTGAGACTTCGTTTCCGAATTTTTTTCTTATCATCACGACCTCCGCCTGATTTTGAATCTCGCTCGATGCGATCTTTTAATTTAATAGCACTAACACTACTAGACGATTTCAGCGAACCAGATGAATGACTACGACCTTTATTATTAGATTTTGAAGACGACGATGAGAGTTTTGATGGAGATTTATTATTTCCGCTATTACTCTTTTTCAGCATACCTGAACTACTTGAACGCTGATGCATACTATTTTGTCTATTACTACTATTAGTTCCATTGCTTGATTGTGATTTTGAATATTTTGGTATTTTAGGTAAACTACTTTTATTTAAGTTACTACCATGATTTATATTATCTGTATCATTAATACTAATACTAACACTATTTAAAACTGAATTATTCATCTTACTGTTATTATTATTAAAATTACTACTATTATTTATGCCAATCGATGTTTGTTGTAAATGTATTTGTTGCTGCTGTTGTAGTTGTTGCTGTTGTCGTGCTAACCGGGGATCCCGATTACGAAATACTGTTAACATTGCAGAATTTACTGGCGCTACACGAATTTTAGGCCCTATTCCTGTGGTAACGGTCAATGGAGCAGTCTGGAAAAAATATTGCCACAAAAATGTTAATCTAGTAAAATACTAATGAATACTAATAAAAGTACCATTGGTTGATTTAATTGCGGCATCGCCGTATTGATAAATGTTCGCGATGGGCCCAGAGTTGTTGAGGCCATCGATACATTTTGATTAACACGGACTTCTGATGGTATTACCGTCACTGTATTTTGACCAACTATATTTGTAATTTCTCTTTCCTGCTCTTCAATCTTCTTTTTAGTAGCCACTAGCTCCAGTTCTAATTTACGCTTCTGTAGCTCCAATAATTTCCTCTGTTTTTCTCTTAACTGTGTTTGAACATCTTCCTCCATAACAGGTGGAGCAGCGTCCTAAAGTACATTATTTTGAAAATAAAATAAGAACTCTACTACATATAAATTATCGTACCTTTTTCAAAAAATTTGGATTAACATGTATCGAAGGTGATTTAGTAGGAACTTTAGCTATAATTGGCCAACCAGGATCAAGACTTTGTACTTTAATATCTAACGCACATAGCTTAGAATTTGGAAATACATCAGCCCATGTTTGCCGCAACGCAAATAGTTTCTCACGTATTTTCTCGTTCACCTAGAATAATAGAAATCTAAATTAGCCCGAAATTTTGCCATAAAGTACACTAAATTTCGTTACCTTTTCAAAAACACCGCAAAACATATTAACAATACATTGGCTAAATAGTTGTTTGTATTCGCCTCCAACATTTTTAACAATCGAATCAACCAAATATAGAACAGGTAATTTAACATCGGGATTAACCTAAATAGTTTGGATGAAATTAGAAAAAAAAACAAAATAGGGCGGTTGTCGTAACGAAATTCAAATTTTTATTTATTTTATATAAATAATTGTCGTTGGTTTTTATATAAATTAAAAATTATAATAAAGAAAAACTCCAGGTATAACTTTTTTAATTTCTTTAAATTTATTACAAATTCTAAAAAAAATCAGTAATTTAAAGAAAATTACTAATAAAAAAATCTATACACGAATTACATAGGAATCACTGCTACTGCTAGTCTGTGAAAAATGGTGCACAAACCTAAATAAAACTCCGAATTTGTAATCGAACCATATTTATATGTATATTTCTAGTGTTAAATGAATAAAATAAAATATATTTGATGAGGGTAAAAAGTTTTGTTTTTATTGCGTTAAAAATTTTATAACACGAAATACAACTATACAAGTGATCATCAGCCAGTAGCAACAGCACATTGAGATCCGGGAGTACATCAAACACACACAATGCCGATATTTTATACACGCGAGATACAACAGCTGGTCCTTCCAATTTTTTAGATTTATATACATATATGCCCATTTGATCTCCTCAGCGGTGATGATGCACATCCGGACTCGAATTGTGCCATTCGCCACTCTAGAAATGAATACTAAAAATTATGTTATATAAATAAATAAAAAAAAATTGTCGTTTACTTAATTTTTAAAATATACTTCTCTTTCATTATAAAATAGGTAATAATCAAAGTTGAATATGGGAGTTTATCACTATAATCTAGAGATTACAATTGTAGTACTGAGCTATTTAGACATGTACTTTGACGAAATGATAATCAAAATGAATGAATCACGCCACAATCAACTCATTTCCACCAAATTTAACCGACTATTTGTAAAATAAAAATGTTATTTATTTTTGGGAACAGAAATAAAAATTATATAATATCCGTGATTTAATATGGGAATTTTATAGATAATCAGTATTAATGCAAATTTTTCGACGTTATTTAAGGAAATAAAATTTTAAAACTTCCCAAGATATCACGAACTTTTGATTATAAATACAAAATTGGAATTAGCCTTTGACAAAATAAGTTTCGACCAAGAACTAATATTCATTACAGATGCGTCGATTGTACATCTTCTGAAATTTTAAATACCTATACACTAATTTAATAGTTACAGGAATAGTACTTTGATCAAATGATGCTGATAAACAATTACAAAACAAGACGTAAAACGATTTACATTGTTGTATGTTACAAATGAATATTTGCTGATTTTCTTGTATCTTTGCCAAAAATTATAATATTAAATTCGTAAGCATCATATTATATGTATTGGGGCAAATTCGAAATTATAAAGTATCATAATAGCTTATAATACACGGCAAATTTCTTCTGCTCAGTTTAGGAGAAACCACAATATACCAACATACAGGGTGTGTTGGTGCTGAACCGGTGGTACATTTTGATACCTTGATCAAAACGAAGCGAACTTTAGTTCTACCACTTCGTACTAATAATTTCAAATTAAAGGTTTCTAAACTCGTGTTATTCAAACATCAGTTCATAGTTCTATTATAACAATTTTCTCGGATTTTCACTATAATCCAAATGAATTTAATTTTTTATCAAAAAATATGATACATTTAATGTTAAACTACATATTTTAATTCAATAGTAGTCGTGTTTCTTGGCGTATGATCTGATCCGGATCAGATCATATCTGCTTTTCTTTCATTTGTATAGCCGCGTTTCATGAAATAAACATAAAAATTGTACTATTTTTTGTTTTTGTATCAAAATTTTGAACCAAAATGCTACGATCTATATAATGACCTAAAAACAAAAAATAATATAATTTTTGTGTTGATTCCATGAAACGCGGCTATACAAATGAAAGGAAAGCAGATATGATCTGAACCGGATCAGATCATACGCCAAGAAACACGGCTATTTTCAACATACAATTAAATTTATCTTTATTTTTCAATGTTCTGGATAAAACCATGTTTTTTTTTAAGTTCTCGATAAAATCATTGTACACGAACTCGAAAAGAAGGGAAATTTTAAAAGGAAATATTTTAAATAAATATTTTTGATTGGATTTAGCTTAATACAAATACAACATAACTGTGACAATAAACGCCAAAAAATATTGTTGGAAGTTGAAATTTATTCAAATAAATAGAACTTAAATAAAATATATTGGTTCCCAGTATTATTCTCGATATTCTATATAGGACTTGAAGTTCTGTTAATAAAAAAACGCAGCTTAAATAGAAGGCTTCCGATATAGTAGCTTGAAAAACTTACCATAACATTTAAACTAATAAATAGAATTTTAAAATATTATACTCCTTTGAAAGCTTATAAAATTTCTTTCCAACAAACTATAAATACTACCGTAATCTGAAAAATTATTTCCTGATGTTATTCAATTTTTTTTTCATAATGTAATGATTCGAAAGCTTTCATTCGTTAAAATCTCTTTATGACTATACAATTTTAGATATTGAGATCGTTCTATTTTGGAGTTTCCAAAAAACTATAATTTATCTATATAATTTTGAATAATATTTCACGTAAGATTTAAAATTAACTCGTTATTTCTAACTATTGATAAATAATAGATATCTAAAAATTATAAATGTAGCGTTCTTGCCTATAAATGTACCGTAAAATACGGTTGTTACCAATGGTCACTGCATGAAATTCCAGATGATAAATTTAACTTCCCACAGTAGAATTCTGGAAATAAGCGCCCCTTGATTATTGAACAACAAAAACATGTCTTACTGCAGTATGTTCCAAATTTAAAGTGAAAAATGTCATAGGCTATCAGACATCAAAAAACTAAATTCCAAAACTATTTACCCATGTAACTTTTTCTCAGTTAGTTTAGTTTTCGAAGAAATAGCAAAAAAAAAAGCGAAAAAACCTGGCTTCGACGTCTAACAAATAAAAACAAAACTATACAATATTGTTTAATCAAATATTTCAAACGCAATATAAAAGTAACTTCTTTTTACGAATTTTCAATTTATATCTTTAATTGTATTTTTATTTCTGAAATTTTAAATTAGATACGGTTGTTGGGCTTTTGCTGTTTATTTGAAAACGAAGTGAAAACAAAGAAAAATTATATTATATTATATATTTTAATTTCCAGCAACCTCAATTAACGAAAAATAAGCTGGGCTGATGAAAACATTACGTAGGTTTGACACTTAGTTTTTGAATGCCCAGCCTAATCACCTCCTGAAATTGTTCCCTTTATATATGAAATACCCCGTATATTGGTAACGCATCATGTTGATTAATTTTAATATTTAAAATTTCTAAAAATATAAATTTAAATAAAATAATTATAATTTCACCAAGTTGTTTGTTATTCAAAAACAATTAATTACAGAATAAGTTAACTCGCCACTGTTTTGGAGTGGCAACTTTTAACGGTTACATACATATACGAAAGTTTCAATTTATAGTATATTTGATAAGCTAAACTTATTTATTTTGTTAGTCTTGTTTACTATTCTTTCTTTGAACGTAAACAGTACTTGAAATCTGTTACGTCCAAACATGTTAGGCCACAGTGAAATTTAAAAAAACTTTACCAAAAAAACAAAACCGGTTGTAAAACTTGATTAGATTTATTATATTTATATAGAAAGGAAATAAAATTCAACGTAAACGTAATGAAATTAAATGAATGGCCAAGTTTTTTCAATTGACCAAAAATTTCATTAAAAAGTTTCTGAAATAATTTTAGAAATTATTAAAAATCCGATAATATGATATTGTTTATAAGAATGTTACGTATTGAACAAGAGCGACCGCAAAAAAAAATTTGTCGAATTCAATAAAATGAATCTTAATCATCTCAGTCTTAAATATTAATACTCAACAGTTAGATGATCACTCCAACTCTTTATAATGACTCCTTCGCGCACAATAGAAATGTGCATTAAATGTATAATCTGCTGACATCAATAATACGCACTAGTGCATCTGGTCTCCATGATCTTCTCGCATCTTAATATATTGATTTCACAACTTGCACAACTTCACACATTATTCGAGGGTAGTAAAATGTACCCACCATATACATAAATATTTATACCAAGTAAAATTATTCGTTTTTAAAGAAATTTTGCAAAAACCACAAAGAAATGATAAAGATACGAATAATAAAATAAATAATAAATAAAAACAAAACTTAAACGACTGTCCACTCATCAAATAAATGTAAATTAAATAAATAAAAAATGATAAACTGAATTAGAAATTATCGAACCTTTACAGCATTTGCAGGTGATGCAGTATCGCGAAATATTAACAAGAATATAGATGGAATTCTGGAAAATGCACACCATCCTGTAAAGCCTCGATAAATAAACTTAGAAGCAGCACGAATTTTTATGTTTTGCAATTTTTTTTTAATTAAAAGATGTTTTCATTAAAAATGTTTTATTAACTTTTTTAATTTTATTATCTTTTTTTCTAAAAATTACTATTCTTATTTAACTTTTTTTTTAAAGAAAGTTTATAAAAAATGTTTTTTTTTAAATTATTGTTAAAAAATATTTAAAATGTATTTTTTTAAAGTACAATAAAAAATAAAAAAATGATTAATCTTATTTATTAAAAAAAAATCTAAATTTTTTTATTTTGTTTTCAACGGTGTAGATTTATTTCTTTTATTTATTAAATGGATTTTTTTCTTAAAAGGTTTTAAATTCATTTTTTTAAAATTTTATTTAAGAAAAAATAAATAAATTATTCTTTTATTTTTAATTTATAAACTTTTTTCACTTTGCGTTCAGTAACATGGCGATAAATACACCTTGTGATTCAATAATTGATTAGTCACGAATATTCATTTTAAAATATATACGACCTGCGATTAATAAGATATAATGAACTATTGAATTCTATATACATAATTACATTGTAAAGTGTTAAAAGAACTTTTTAACTTTACGAAAATACAGTAAAATTTATTAGTATTAGAATTAAATTTAATATAAATTTGGTATAACGTAAATTTTAAAATAACAAGATAAAATTTGATTAAATAGCAGTAAAACCATTCACAGAATTTATCGAAAATATTTTAAATTCCTATCCGCTTCAAAATCTACTACACTTCTGGCAAAAGATCTTCATACGTGAATTAGTATTATTAGTAATTATAATCGATATAAAGAAAAATTCCCTGTCCCCAAATTAATCATATAATAAACCGATTACAAAACATACGAATACTTATTAGGTTGCTTCATATCAAATACCATATTTGTTGGTAGTTCCGATGTCCGTAAATATGAGAAATAAGGGAAGAAAAGCTTAAACTTTTAGCACTTAGCTAGTTGTTATCCTAAAATTTGAAGAAATTCTGAATAGAATTTGAAATAATTGAACTGAAACCTGCCCTAACGTTTTGGAATATTTCAGTTTACATGAATATAAAAATCATAAATCATAATACGGTTTTGATTTTTAAACTGAACATTTTATTTAATAAAGAAATTAATTCTTAAATTTAACAACATTCTTAAATTGGACAGCCCAGTTTTTATAGAAAAATTTCAAAAACAATTGTGATTTATGTTAATTCGATTAAATTAAGAATTTATGAGAAGTATAATTTACAGAAACCTTAACATATTGGTGAATTAGGCCTGTTGTACATTTTAGCTTATCCAAGCGAAAAAATATCTCACTATATATGTATATCTCACTATAGTTTAGTTTAGCTCGCTAGCTCAACAAACATACATTGATGTTCTTATATCTTTTATGTGTGATGCACATAGTAGGTTATGAATAAAATATAGAAAAATATAAATGTATGTGTGAGCGATATAGCTGAAAATTGCAATGTGAAGACAACTCGAGCTATGGTAGTTTTCATAGTTCAAAACAAAAATGCATAGTTCGGGTAGCTTAGCTCAAGTGTGCATCGATCTATTAAAACTCTTTATTTACAACCGAAAGCTATGTCCATAGCTCACATCTCTTATCTTAGTTTAACTGAAATGTACAACGGGCCTTAATATTTTTCGTTTTCGGTTTTTTCCCATATCGAAAAAACTAATTCGCTACGAAATTACCTATTATTAAAATCAGTAATCGAATTTATAGCAACAAATATAGCAATCAAAAAAACAAATAGCAACATTTTTATTTTATTACTTGACTTTCTTAAAAGGTAAATATGTATGTGTAAGCTTATATTTTAAATATTTAAATATATATATATATATATATATATATATATATATATATATATATATATATATATATATATATATATATTTCTTATATTTCTCTTTAACACAAAAAACAATTTCAATTACCACAAAAATACGATCATGCATTACGAAATTCGTCTGCTAAAACAGTAATCGAATTTAGACATGTGCTTTCGTTAAAATCGATTTCGCATTTTTCATTATGTAATAGTAATTAATAATTTTTTTAAGTTTAATATATCACAGCAAACATGTGACTTAAATTTATAATTTACACCAAGTACAAATGATAACCGTATCATAATAGACCATCGATAATTATCGACATACCAAATCAATTTTTCAATTTCGATGTGCGAATAATTTAATTAAACGATTGATAACTACAAATTTTCTGCTCGATAGTTATTAGAGAAGTTCATCACGAAATTAACAGGACCCATAAAAATTCAAGATAGAAATTTAATAAATTTTTTTTATCATCCCATAGTCAAAAATATCTAGTAATAACAAAACAAAGCGAAATATTTGAATAGTTCCAACATTTATTCGTATAAATTGCCAAACTCCATTGGGTAATTAAATAAAGCTTTACTTCACTGTAAAGTAGTTGCTTCGATAATGAAGCATTTGCATTATATCAAATTCAAAAATCTCAGCCGGTTAGAAAAAATGTACACCCTTTTTCCTCATTTCATTAGCTATAATAAATATAAAAAAATTGGTACATAATATTTTATAGGATGCATGTATGGAAATAGAATCGAGCAGACATTCACAATAGAAATTGCGAAATTTAATACGAAATACCGTATCATTTTATTTTATATTAAAACACAAATCCCTATCGCATATTAAAAATGGTGCAACACCATCCCAGGCCAGAGTATTTACTACTACAAGCAAATATTTCATTTTTATTAATTCTAGCCATCGAAACAGTCAATTGGTTTGTTATTAAATGTTAAAATAATTATAATTTATTATTTAATTATGCTAGTAAAAAAATACCGATTTTATTATCAATGATTAATAGTAATTTAAGTGACACAGACGATGATTTTGATGAAATTATTTCCGATTTAGGACTTGGAAAATACTCTTAACTATTAAAATTCAATACTCGCTTGGAAAATCAGAATCAATATACCATTCGGGAATACGAAAGCGGAGTATTACACACAGATAATTTGTTCAATTGTCGACAGTATCAAAATCTTTTAAAGTTGGAAATTTAGACGAAGAGTTCAAATGCTATTGCTATGAAGCAATACTACACATTAGCACTAAATGCTTTTCTAGTCGTGATAGAGACTAATTAAATATTGCGAGCACAACAAACTTTACTACATTTGCTTGAACACAAATTATACAAAAATATTTTGATATTAATTGTAATTTCCTGATAAGAATGTGCTGAATTTGAAGGTAAACTCCAATTTGAAGGTGAAACATGTACTACAAACCTAATATAATTGGAAAATATTTCCACTGCACATAAAAGTTTTAAATTTACAAACAAATATTTTGGCCTTACAAACAAAGACTTTAACATAACATGGAGATATACTCATTATCTATATTATAATAGATTTGTATTATCAAATATATTAGATTTTTCAATTACCTTGATTGACTATTGGCAATTGAAAAATAATGAATATCAACAATGAAACTAGCTATCTATTAGACTCATTTATTCGCTAAAATCATAAACAATTGCAATAGTATACCTATACTATTTATAGCGACAGTCTGTGATCACATTTTAAGTCGTTTGACATTTTAAACGATACACAAATTATATAAAATAAAATCTATTTTTTTAAACAAATCACGTGTAGTCGAGTAAAAAATGTGTGAATTAATTATTGAGATGACGATAATGCAAATTTTAAACAATTTTCTAATTATGTGCTAAATCATTAAATAATTTTCTAATCATGTACGCATAATAAATTAATTACATTTCTCTAAAAATAATAATTATGAAGTATTTTAATGATTAATTCTTAATTATTCAATTCATGGTATATTCGAGGGTCGACTGTAATCAGAGTAATGTTTATGAAATACTAAACTATTTTATTTTTACAATATCTAAAAAAAATTTTTTTGAAGTTTTATCAAATTTATTTTGTCATTGTAGCATTTTCCTAGTTTATTATCATTGGGCGCTTTCAGTTCCGCCAACAGTTGGCAACATGTTGAGTAAATTTAACATGATAAGTTTGGAATGCATCCGATTTATTGTAAATTTCATGGCAATGTGATAGATCGTATGTCATTTGTTCCATCAGTAAATTTTCGATGCCAACATGTTGGGAAACCTGAAAGCGCCCACTGTTTAATGTGTGACACGTATAGCTATCATTTAACCTTGTTAGAAATCAGTGGCGAGCAACTAGTATTGTATGTATGTATATTGCTATCAATATCATTAATAGATCAACTAAAATAAGAAAAAAATACAGGAAATTTCCATACTATTCCGCAAAATTAAAATTTTCTCGTTACCAAAATTGTTTAATACCGGTTTTAATTGAATTATATTCAAATACTATTGAAATTCAAATCACATGATATATTAAGTTTATTTGACTTTGAAAATAATTTAAGTCTAAATCGAATGAAATTTTAAACTTTGAACTTTGAATTGAGTTGCGGCTAATTGCATAGCAAAGCCTCAGCATTTATCAGTACAATATTTTATTAGTTTAAATGTTTCGATTTTCATAATCGGATTTAATTATGATGCCAACAAAATGATAAAATTCGAAAATGTAATTTTAAATAGATATTCAATTTCCAACTCTCTTTTAATTCTACTTAGATTATCAAATTTCACTCGTGTTTCAATACATTTCAATTTTAGTAAATTCGACTATTTCGATCAATTTTTGGATTACCTACATATTTTAAACAAAATAAAGCTGTTTTACCATTCAGTTAGAATTTGAAGTTATCATCGTTTTGGTAAATATTAAGCATCCTAATATCAACAGATCATAACGGGTCTAAAATACTTAGTTCAATAGGTGCACAGTAATTGAGGACCTCACTATTTTAGAAAACCACTATAGATCTCACCGTACTTTATTCAATTATTAAATAGTCTTGCTTTTAAAGTTCTATTGCGGTTAAAAATTACGTGTATTGATTTCATTAATTTTTTTGTTTGGTGTTTATTTTAAACTTTATCCACGCTTGTTACGATTTCAAATGTAGAACCGGAATGTACACGATGACCTACATGCCATATTATGTTCTATATAATATTAATGACTCAAGCTAAACGTCTGAATGTAAATTGAATACACAGTGATCAGAAATTGAATGCCTAAC
Source organism: Tipula unca (assembly GCA_951394425.1). NCBI lineage: Eukaryota > Metazoa > Arthropoda > Insecta > Diptera > Tipulidae > Tipula > Tipula unca. The sequence goes on from OX596380.1 coordinate 210,435,111, forward strand.
TAAAATATTGAGTTCATTAACACGCTGTATGCCCCCGTTTGTATCTCTTTTAATGAAAATATGTAGTGTTTTTGAAACAGTATGTTACTTCAAATAATTGAAGTGTACCTACTTATTTGCGTTGATTGGAAACCCGTTAGTTTTACATTGGTTTATATACGTAATTTATTTCATGACAAAATACATACTTATTTGTAGGTATTTAAAATTTTGTTCTGCTTTTTTAATAAACGCAAGAATATAATTACCTCTATTTAGGGTTTCGCACAATATTTTGTACAAAACTGCTATTTATAACACGCGTATATATTTTAAAACGATTAAAATATTAATTCCTTAACTTAATCGCCATTTTACTGAACTGAATATTTATTGATTTTTAACTAAATAGTATGTTAACTTTTCTTGTGAAAAATAAATAAATATTTTACATTTCATGTGATAAACCAACTGAATTATTCATATTTATGTGTATACATGAAAAAGATGTATATTTATAAGAAAAATCACCTAACGATATTGCAAGATTGTGTAATTTCAAAATTTTTAAATATTTCTTAACCGTGATCAACAAAATAAATCTTTGTAATCTTCTTAATATAACACATAAATAATGATAAACTAATCACATGACACAATATTTTATTGATCAAATAAAACAACAACATAAATTTAACCTTAGCTAGATGCTGGTCGATTGCCTGAACAATAACCGCGGCATGCTGTATATTCTCCTCCGCCAATATTGTTAGCATATTGATTAATGGCTTGCTGTTTACATTTAAATCGGTTAAACTAGAAAGATATTCCTCTCCAATTTCTTTAGACATCTTTGTTTGTGTTGTTATATATTGAAAGGGTTGATTTAATAAAAAAATTTATTTTAGTTTTTTTGTCACGCACTAAACTAAATATTTTGGTATGATGAAATCACAAACTCTATATATCTGAAACTAAACCAGAAAAATAAATACAATTATACTTATTTATATTCGTAATCATGCATTTATAAAAATAAAAATTTCCAATCATAATACAAAACAATGACGCATAATTTAATTAAAACCATTACAATCGAATTAAACTACAATTACCATTGCAAGTGAAATTATCATAGCTAGATAGGCTAAACTCTAAAGTTACAGCTTGAAAAAACGTCGCGGTGACCTTAATCAAAAATTTTATTTTAAAATCATCTTTTATTTAATCGTATATATTACGTTTTAAAAATGTGAATTAAAAAGTAGCAAAATATGTCTATCTATATATTTACTAGGAAATTGCGAATTAATCTTTGTACTCTACTTTGTGTATAAAAAAAACCACCATATTGGAAAAAACAAAATATATCGTGAAAACGCCATTTTATGTCTTACAACTGAATTGCTTTTATTGCACCACACTTTTTATATTTATATATTTATTCTTACCTTATAATTAATATAAACTAAAATATTTTTATAAATTTAATACCATCATTTTCACAAAACTAATATTTTTTTTTTATATTTCTTTTATTTGAAAAAAATTATCTAACAAGCGACGTGCACTTGAAAAAACACAACCTATTTATGAAGAAAATGAATGAAAATAACTTTTTACTGTTGCTAAACTGGTGGCAAATACGAATACTAAAGTAATAAAAATTAATGATGTTACCCTAGAAACTATCAAATGTGGTTACAGAAAATTAATGTAAATCGATCTACCGAATAATTAGGTAGTTGAAACATGAAAAATGTCGAACAGAGTCAGCAAGTAATTTATTTATAGTACATGTACATGCGAATAAACAACAAATAAACCTAAAATCTATTATATTTTGTGATTTCATAATTGAAATAACTAATGGTTGATTTTAAATCTTATTCGCATTTTAAACAGAGCTTAATATTACCGAAGTGTAAATATAAATATAAATTAAATCAAATTTAGTTAATTATTTTATTATTGGTAATATAAACTATTATAAGTGAACATATTTATGATATGTATACGAAATTGAAAATATAAATGAACAGTGAACAGTAAAAATTAAAACAATAGCGGTGTCAAAAATAACTGTCAAAAACTGAGGTTTGAGAAAGGTTATGATGTCCAAAAATGTGTAAAAATATCAAATTTTCGACGTTTGGTACGTTATGCTCAGGGTCGAGTCATCTTTTAGTTAACTTTTGATTAAATCCGAGTGATCTTAGTTTTGCTGCAGAGCCGTAGTCGAATCCAAACTAAGTTGAAACCGAGTTATAAACGTTATATATATGTACAACATTTTAGTTAAAACACTTATTTTAGAAAGAAACAATTAAACTGTGAACAAAAATTGAAAATGGTGGTAATAATGCTTCGGCAGTCGTCAGAAAATAGAAATAAAATAACATTCATATTTTAGTTGTTGTTGTTTTTTGGTTCGACTCTGTACGTTAATAGGGCGGATCTATTTAGAGTTAACCCGACTCGATTTGTTAGGTCGAGTCGGGTTAACTATAAGATGACTCGACTTCGATTTTAGTGAAAAATAATCTAGGTTCAACCTAAACGTACTAATTATCTATCTCTGCTTTTAATATTATAACCAAATAAAACACATCATGGAATGTTGCAAGGCCAGTAGTGACCTGGAAAAAACGGTTTTAGTCTTGTAGACGCCCTATGCTCCTAAATAGAGATAAAGCAAAAAATTGCAATAATAAAGCTTGCTTTACATTGAACGATTAAGCAGATCTGCAAGAAACGTCAAAAATAACTAATAATAACTATAATAACTAAAATAACTATAATATTTTAAATTATTTTCAATGTGTGTACAAAATTTAGTATATTATACATTTTAAGTACATGAATTGACGTCTGTTTATAGTAGCAGATGAAGCTCGACATCTTTTTTTCGTTTGCATCTGCTTTTTTTTGGTTTACTGAGATCGTTTTGGTATGATTTTTTTTTTGCAGACGATATATTTTTCTCGTTCTCGCTTTAATAAATTTTAATCATTGTATCTCAGGTTTTTTGTAGACGTCGAAAGTCGTCAAGTGTAAATCAAGCTTAATACTTACATGGTAGTACTTTCAAATATCCATAGATGGCTGTACAACAGTCCTAGGCAAAATATACGTTGAAATACCGCTGGTTATCAACATAATTAAACAAAATATTAAATAAAGGAAATTAAATGGATTCAAGAAACGAGGTGATAGAATGACTTTTACTACATATAAGTATATGATTATTTAATTATACAAAATATATAATCTACCGAAATATATTAAAAAAAATATGTACATAATGTACAATCCGTATGTCCATACGTACAAATTACAAACTATGCTTAAAATGTTTACAAATAGGTGTCACCCTATCAAATTCATTAATTCATCTTCTGTCATTTTTTTCCGTTCGTCGAGTAGTAAAAAAATTCATTTTTTGCGCAAACATTAGTGGTTGTGTATTGTCTTTTGTCTTACGTTTAACTCTCGAAGTATATTTTTCGTATTTCATCTTATTTTTTAAACATTTTTTTTAGTGAATTCGAATCGAAACAATATAAAAAAACTAATTTATTCATTTAAACTTAGATATAAGTGCGATTATAAAATAATTAAACGTAAGTACATTACATGAATCAATTGTGAAAATTAAAATTATATATTTGTGTGATCCGTCAGTTTTTTTTAATTTAAAGATGGCTGATTATTTTTTATTTTTTTATTCGTTATTTTTGAATATTTGTGTGGAACGACCGAAAAGTGGTATTTTGCTCGTTTTTTTTATTTTATTTTATTGATTTGTCAAAATAATGTTTTATCAATTGTGTGGTTTGCATATCATTTCTATTAAGAAAACTAATAATAATAATGATCTATGTACCTATAAATATATAAAAACAATTCCATGATTCTTGTACATTTCGATATTTTTGTTATTAAAAATAAATATAAAAAACTTGTATGCGATTTTTCCGCTATGGATGACACATCGTTAAAATTTCTATATGTTTATCTCTTTTAATTTTATTGATTTTTTTCATTTTCCGTTTAAATATGAATTTGCTAGAAGAGAAAAGAGAAAGACGTAATCGAAAAACGAAAAACTAATAAATGGCAGAGGTGCTGAACTAAATAAATATTTGTTTTAGTAATTATCAATGGTTAATTATCGTATGGTGATCACAAAATGTGATTAATTTTCATTCAATTATCATATTGCATACATAATTTCTATTTATTTATATCATATTTCAAATTGATTATCAAAAGTCGTCTACAAATGCTTTTTCATGAATCGGTAGCACATTACTGCACTTACACAACGGCGGTGAAAAGGGAGTTGGTGTTTAATAACGCATGCGTTATATTATTACGATATTTTTTGTTTTTCTAGTTAAATTTTGAATTTTGACGCAACATCTTCGAAACGTAACATTTTTATTGTGCACAGTGTCCGTGCGACATTGTGGGATGTTTTGAGATTTTTTTTTGCTGGATTAAAATTAACCGTTTAATTAAGGATTGTATAGTGAATTCATAAAAAGTGATGTTATATGTACATATACATATAATATAAAAAGATATTAAAATATAAACAATTTGTGATTAGTGAAAATTGTGTTTATAAGTACATACTGTGAGCAAATTTTGTGTCAGTGCTTAATTGCACCGAATCAGCCAACAAAAAAAAAATAGGGATAAGACGATCCAGACATTGTGGAATTTTTATACTATAGCAATGTAATTTGTTTGTATGTTACTCGTTTCTCATTAATTTATAATTTATTGATTTTTCATTTTATTATGACTTATTTATAAATTATTACTATATTTTATATTTTTTTCAATTCCAATTATTGATTATACGTGATAAAACATGTTTTTGTAAAATCTATATAAAAAACAATACAGTGGAATCAAAAAATTGCATTTCGTTTGTATTCTTTTAAATTTGCAAATTGTAAAAAGCAATAATTAATTTTAGTAATGTAGCTAGTTGGTATAATTTTGCAAATTTTAATTAGGGTGGTTAACAGTTATTTGAATTTTGAATGTGATTATAAGTGGCAATTGTGTTGGACAATACTTAATTATATCTAATAAAAAGTAAATTTAATATAATATTTTGTCATAATATTGACTCTTTTAATCGTAAAGTTAAGAACTTAAATAAATTAAATTAAGTTAATTTTTAATTCCACTCATAACTATACAGTATGCAGCGTCCTTCGAAGCTAAAGTCCAAATGCAATATTTTAGTAATATTAGCTTTAGTCATCACTAGTACAAAATATTTGAATTATAGTTTAAATTTAGTAACATGGCAAATTAGCAAACAATAGCATAATTATTTATAATTAATATACTTGATTACAAAAATAGTTGACATAGTTGAATATTTTGTGCATTATTTTTTAAAACTGCTGCAGACCTGCGAAGCATTAAATATTAAATTGTCAATTATTATTTGGGGGATGTCTTGAATACGCCGATCCACAAGTTCCATAGGTTTTCTATAATATTCACTTATTTATTTTTGTAACACTCGGACATACGTTTCGGATCATTGTTCTTTGAAACATCCATTTTAACGGCATTTCCGCGTGAGGCATCATGGTACGAAAGAGATGTCGTTATTGGTGATTCTGTCCATAACACACATATTTTATTTCAAATAGCATTTCAATCTGTTGGAACCTTTCAAGCTAAAGTTCATATACAATACATATAGCTATCGAATTCGTATGTAGTTCGCAATTCGATGTAAGTAGATGGATTTTATTTTTTTCACCTAAAGTTTTTATAATTGCGATGTTTCGAAGAATGGATTTAACTACAAAAATTTTAAATTCTTATATATGTTGTTTGTAAAATATATCAATGTGCAAAATTACCATCTACATATATCCGTGTCATACGCAAATTCTGTGACATTTTACAATTTCTGCGGAAATAGTTAACTTAATTTATATATGTAGGTGGTTTGGATCTTATGACAAAAACAAATACAAGTTTGGGGTCTTATTCCTATTTGAAAAATATGGAACTAATGCATTTTTGAAGCCTATAAAATTGGACTTCATTTCAATTTTATCACACTTTTTTTTACAACTTCAGGGTTTTCTGAAATTTGATTAATTATACCTGAATATTTAAAGTAATTTAATTTCTAGTTTAGTAAATTTTGATCGATGCTGGTGAATACATTTAAAGTATGTTTTATCGATACATGAATAGGTATACTGAATAGTCCCTTCTTTTATTAGCATCGCTATCTGAATGCAATAACAACATGGAACAAATTTTAAGACCCAGTATTTTCTATTCATGAGCTGCGCGGTAAGTTGTTCATTGTGGTACCTAAGTTATTCTGAACTTTAAGGACAAGGTTGAATGTTCACATATGTAATATAGATAATTATAATGATGATCTTCTTTAGAGGAAAGATAGTTTCAAATGTAATAAGCTGTTTATGGAATGTATCTCTATGGTAATGTCTGAAATTCGTTTTTTTTTCAAATATTTAAATCAAATTGTGTTGTTTTTTAAGTAATTCTTGGATTCTTGAAAAGGGAAAATTCAATTAAATCATTCTGAAAAAGTATTTTTGTATAAATCTCGTAACAAAATACTTTTAAGTATATTTTGAAAGTTCATTCAAAGTTGATATAGTTTTGGGGCCAAATTGTCACCATTTTGCTTTCTTGGGGGTTTGTCTGTTCATAATGCTTTCTAATATAAAGTGACTATATACAGCTTTATTTATTCAAGATATCCTATTCCAGTCACAATGCATGCAAATGAGCTTTCAATCCAACCCCAATACTATTTTGTTGATTAATTTATTACAATTCCCAATTATTATTTTTAAACTGTTGTTGTTATTTTATAGGATATAAATTAATAAATAAACAAAATCATAGTTATTGTCATGATACCAGAAATAGAAGACTAAAAGTCAAATCGATAATCCGTCTTCAATATACCAGGCGCAAAAATATTCCGAATTAGTTTATGTAAATATGTATTACATTCTTTTAAATAAAGTGTAAACATATTACCTGCGCCTAACCGGAAGTCGAATTATTTTAAATATTTTTTAACTAAATGGTTAAAATTTATTACAAACTATTACGTATACACATTTTTACTTAGAAAAACATTACTTTAATTTCATATAAATAACTTGTACAATGTATACTGGTATTGAAAAATTTCATTACACGACTAAAATTTTCATGACAAAAACATAAAATTCTATTTTTGGTGAAAAATCAAAATCAATATCAGGGTAGCACAACATACTGAATTATATGTATATGCATATAAATATATCTTCTAAAATTGTATTCAATCTAGCTAGTGTCGCGATTAAATTGTTTTGTATCTTTCGTTTTATTAAAATAAGAGATATGAATTTTTTATTGGAAGGATATTTTTCATTATATACAATTTTATAGCTGGATCAATATTTTATAAATGAATTTCGAAGGCATATAATATTCTCCTTTTAAACATATCTAAATAATTTTTTAGAAATTTTTAGATTTTTGCGTTCGTTTTTATTTTTATGTAGAATAATCTTATTTATTATAATTAAGTTTATATATTTTTAAGTCACGAATTTCTCTTTATTTTTATATATGCCATTTCTATGTACACACACATAATTTCGTTTAACGATATTCTACATATTTTTGTCTTGCAGACAATAAACGAGTACATTATAGAGTTAATATGTAATTTTATTTATAGACCTGAGGATGATTCATGAAAATTTTTGTTTATTTATTTGCTGAAACCATAAATATTAATTGATTACGAGGATATCAGTTTGAATATGTACAAGTTGCACTTGTTCCAATTAAATTTATTTTAGTAAAATTTCATTTGTATGGTTACCAATCCATTCAAACCAGTTCCGAATCTTAATTAAGTTTCAGCATCATTATTTAAGGCCATATTTCGGGAACATTAACAGTATTTTTTGTACATGTTCATCTTTATTTCACAGAACATTATAAAATATATCCTGTAACATCTTTACTATCTACTAAATAACCTAGTTTTCCGTTGTAAATCAAAAAGTTCGAATACTTCTCGGAACTTCATTCCTATTTGTTTTAAACAACCAACATTTTCTCATTTAAGTAGATATGTATTTTAGTGGAATTATCAAAAAAATTTAATAAAATATTGAAATTTGTGCCTATCGCCAATTTTTTGACTAATTACATTGTGATTGCTACGTTTTCTCTTGTAAGCTTTATGTGTACCAGCATTTGTTTGTTACGAACACTTGTACTCACTATACATAAACAATTTAAATTGAATGTGTTAAACCTTGGCACGTGACAAAATATAGTGTCTACTTCTTTCGCTGAATTGAATTCTTTAGATTTTGATGTACAAAATGAATTATTTAGTGTACAATGTACATGTCAAACAGAAACCTAGATTTAAATAATAAGTTTTTTTTGAATTAGATAAAACATAATTTGTGTGTAATAAGTACAGTTGTACACAAGTAAAGATAAGATAAGATGTTGAAGAAATTTGCTAAGCGCGTGAGAAATATTAAATTAATTAAAGATTATGTTAATACAAAATTAATACCGATGAATCTTTTGCATACATAATTTGCATGTACGATTTCAATGTCCAACATAACAATTTTATCATTTGAGATAGGTCACGAAAATAATATTATCAGCTCCCACAAAAACCAAATAAACAATCTTCCCATCTTATATATATATATATATATATATATATATGTATATACATTTCTTTCATATATTCTTAAAATCAACTGATATACATATATGTATGTATGTATAGCTAGATACAAAGATATTTCGAATATACATACATATTATGTTTTCTTTCTTTTTCCGACAAAGTCATTTAACCTTGATTTATTGCCTCATTTATCGCGAACCAATACATTTAAAACTTTTTTTTTCTAAATAAAAAAGAAAACAAATTAATAAGAAAAAACAAAAAGTTTTAAAATAGCAAACGAACAGTGTAATTAGACAAAGAGCCTTAGATTAAATTGGAATGCATTCAAAAATATGTATCTTCTATTTACATATTACGCACATCTATTATCTATTGTGGTATAGCTGTAATGCAAATGAACCTTGAGTGCTTTTATTTAGATGCGCGTAAGAAAAATTCAAGTTTTTTAATTAGTAAATGGATATCTAAACATATACGCTGCTGGTGGTGGTTTATAAATTTGACGCAACATAAATGATTTTTAATTGACGTCACACCGAATGGATTGAACGAACCTACAGTGTCGTCTTAATTTACGCGGGATTTTTTGTACTATTAGTCGTAAATGCTCGTCAATCACTTAAAGATTCTTGTTAATTTTATATTGAATTAGTTAATATTTTGGTAATTCTAAATTCGGCTATTTGGTTTTGGGCTCCATGAAATTTGTTGTTTATTCCACAGTTCCGGTAAGCTCAGCCATTTCATTAGCTTCATAAAATTCTTCGTTATTTTAAAGATAGGATTTAAGAAAACTCCAGCTTATTTCGAAGTTTATTTGAGTTTAGCCGTTTTCCAAATCTACAAATAATCTTTACCTTTTAAACTCTATTCAAGCCGCGGTGTGATTTTGGACTGTAATCTTAACGCAAAACGAGAGAACACTAGTTTATAAAACATAGTAGTTCAATATAAATTTGATCGTCTTATTGTTGATTTTATTTTATACGTATATATACTATTGATAGACATATAGGCGGCTAATTAAGTAATTTAATTCAATCGATTTGTCTTCATTTACGTTTATAAACACGTCTAGGAATATATTACAATTCAGATTTGATTTGTTTATACTGCCATGTAACACCTGTTCGACGATGAATTAAAATATAGATTTAGATCTACGACATAATAGATATTATCTAACGAATATATTTACTTAGTATGTACTCGTAAAGATATGTAAATCTTATCATTTTATATTGATTGTCACATAAAACTTAACGAATGATAAAAAAATTGTACTTTTTGGTTTCTGGTTAGTCGGCTAAACTCCACATATAGAATTACGTCAGATAATAATAATTATTCGTTATATTTGTGATTATTACTCATAGTATTATAAAACTGTATGTGTATATTTGTATACATATATACAAAATATATACATATTAGTTAGTTAACGATTTCAATTCGTTGAAAAAATGTATATTTTTTAAATAATCAATTAAATTTCGTTCGTTTTTATATAGCAGCGAAGGTGAAGCATATGTACATATATACAGTTTGAGTGAATTAAAAAAACGATTTTAATTTGCGTGAATTTCGTATTAAATATATAAAAAATAATGTTGATGTTATTCAATCACGATACTTGGCAATTTTTAAAATGCTATAAATTATAAATATTACAAAAACACTAAAAGCAAAGTGGGAAATACATGGCTTCAATTATTGATTAGTTTATTTTTAATAACATGCAAGAAATCATTTTGTTACTTGTCTGTGTCTCTTGGTTTTTTTTGTAACTCGACAACCCCTTACGTTCTGGAAAATATAATATGTTTAATTCTGTATATAGTATTGGAACGATAAACCAGACAATATAACTTGGGATTGGCTGATGTGTACTATAATTTTGTATATTTTTTTTACTATCGGCCCAACCTATTTTTGCAAACCAAATTTGGCATAATTTTCTTCATCAAGTTTCGTGATTTACACAAAATTTAATTATTCCTAGATAGTTTAAATTAAAATTACCTGACTCGAATGTATATTATAAAATTGCTACAGATGTCAAAATGGGACTTCTTTATAAAAACCTGTTGTCCTAAAAATCTTCAGCGATCGATTAGTTTTTTATACGAATTGGCGCACAATTTAGTAATTTTGATTCTAATATTGCAAAGATCCTCGGATTAATGGCAAGTTTTTCAGTATAAACTACTAATTCGACGATTAATCTGCTATTCGCGTTCATGACCAGCGGATAATTTAATTTTGGCCATCATTTGGTAGTCGATAATCCATTCCATATTTAAACTTTATTATTTCAATAAAAGATTTAATTTAACTACATATTTGACAGACTGTTATCGATTTAATGTATCAAAGTGTTTACTTATTTTCGATAAATTTGGTAAATCGTTTCGATTTATCTTGTAATTCTTTTCAATCTACTTCTTTCTTGAGAAATTAAAAAAGCGGAATCTAAAACACGAAAAATATTCAGCCGTAATTCATCTAAATATTCAGCCGTAATTGTCTAATTCGACATAATTCATCTAAACACTGCAATATGATGTTGGTTTTCAAACATATAGGTGAGAAGTTGGTCGTACTGTACTGCACATAAGTTTTTGCTACTTTCAAGCATGTTTAGTTTTATAGATCTATCATTCCCTTGGCATCTTTCACAGTCTCTTCCACTAAGAAGTTTGATAAGTAAGTAAACTATATAAACACTCCAGCCTTTTAGTTTTAGTTATTGCCAAAATGTACCTTTCCTAAAGGCTAATTAAATTGATTAAAATTTGAAATGTTTGTTTTTCGGTTTTAAGGCTTGAAGTTTGATGTGTAGGTGAATAATTATTATGTTGTTTAAATGTTAACATTTTAGACTGATATTTTAAAATATTTTCTTTGCAACCCACAATTTTAAATACAATTAGCGCCCAAAAGAATTCGTTTCACAAAAATCGCGCAAGTTAAAAAAGCGTTTTATAACCCAATTTCAATATAAAACATAAATGATTCATTAATTTGTCTTACCTAAGTTCATTTATCGTTGCTAAATTTTTCTTACTCGAATCTAATATTATTTAAAAAAAAATTATTTATAATTTATTCATTGATTGATAATTGTGCAATAAATATTTGTACGTGGAAGAAATCAGATCATAACACATTTTTGTATAAGAAACACAATATAATAAGAATTACGGTAATTTCGTTTAGACAATTTAACTCTTAAGTCGAGTGTGTATAAGAATATACATTTATTTACCTTTAAACTGTATAATTATTAATTGAAAATAACGAATGGTGTGTATGTGTATGTGGAAATTACATTGGAGTTGAATGTTCTGAAATATATTTAAACTTATTTTGATTTTTCACTATTTTCAGGATCATCATTTCGACGTGAATTCATAAAAATTATTCATAACGATTGATGGTGCGTTAAACGAAGGTTAGTAGTGTAAATTTGTAATTATTTTATATTAAAATAATTTAGTCTGATACGCGCGATCTATTTGATATACAAAATGTTTCCCATTGTTTTAAATTTAATCGAAAGCATTTCAAAACACGAGTTACCTTTTGTCTGCTAGTATACACATTTTTTGTTATATTGAATCAATTCGAACAGTGTTTGAAAACGAAGAAAAATCAATTTGTGTAGAGATTTTCAATATTTCAATTATAAATGTAATAAAACAATGTAGTTTATAAAATAGAATAAATAAATGTACATACATCCATACATAATATTAAATGCTATTTTGTTTGTTGGTCTGGTTTTGATTTATACATATAATACATATACCTATATAATACGTCTAAAGTATATTATAGTTTTTATTGAATGAGTAAACAGAAACCCAATCTTTATTGAGATATTTGAGATGTATATTGTTTTTATTATGTATATACAGATATTATGCCGCGATCATGAGGTAAAATGCACATTTTGATCGTAGGCCTTTAAAGTTAAAGATATCGAGAAAAAATCGGTTATGGTAATTGAGTTTCTAGGGTAAGTTGGATAATTATTCTAATTCTTATTACTAAATTCTCAATTACTGTGTGTATGCAAATTTATTTCATTGTATACAATATAATTATAATGAAAATTGCAAATTCTTGAAACATACACGATAATTAAAAATGGATTGTAAGTTGTGATACATTTTGTTGTTGTTAAACTATATCTAAATTAAATAAATGTGTTTTGTTGAATTGTTGCAAAATGTGTATATAATAGAATATATACATATATAGATGTATGTGTAGTATATATATATATATATATATATATATATATATATATATATATATATATATATATATATATATATATATATATATATATATATATATATATATATATATATATATATATATATATATATATATATATATATATATATATATATATATATATATATATATATATATATATATATATATATATATATATATATATATATATATTTTAATATATAGTTTTTTAATTAAAAGAGAAAATGTATGTTTTGTATTTATTTTTGTGTTGTTGTCAAATAAAATTAACTTTCATTGGTAATTAAATGTTTGTTAATGTTCTTTATATAGAAAATCTTTACAATGTTATTAAATGTTAATTAGAGTTAGTTTTTGTGGATGATTGATTTATTTACGAGCCATATACAAGAGAATGTACAGTTAGATGTTCGTGTAATTTGGTTTTTATGGAGTCATTTGTGGGTTGCAATCAAAACAAAAAAATCAGAATTTCAGAAAATAAAAATCGAACCATAAAATCCAGATTATTTTCTTCTAGAAATCTGATTTTATAAATTTAAGAATAGTACAAGCCAATTTTCTTCATCGGAACATAATATTTTGGATATCAATATTTATTTCTATCAATATTTTTTTTGAAACATTCTAATATTTACATATTGTATATTTTCGAATATTGGAAGTAAACCGTCTATGTTTTCAAATATAGAGACAACTTAATATGTCGAATACTATATTCGTATTTAATTTTGTTGAGGACATTTAAGATTTTACTACTTATACTTTATTTAACTTTCATACTGATTTTAAATTTTCCTCGCGAATTCTTCAAGTGAACGTTGATCTTAATACACAATTTATAATTAAATTTCACTTTTATTTTATCCGAATTCTATTTTGTTATTTAATAATTCTAAATTTCTAAATAATTCTTAACTCGTCTTCAGCTCAATGTATGATTTATATTACTTAAGCCGAAATCATATCACTTAAGGCAGAATTATTCATGACTAAATCATTTGCATCCATTAATTCTAACTATGTTCATAGTAATTGAAATATTGCTTTATACTGATATCTAATTTGTAGGAAATTTTCCTAAAATATCTAACGATGGCATGAGCCAAATCTCAAATAATATATTTGTAGAGAAATTTAGAAATATGAGGTGTGTCCGTCGTCTTTAAATGCATATTTTTCGATTAAATTCTATTTCTTTATAATGCATCATCGTTATAACATAAAATTAATAAATCCATATAAATATGATTAATTAAAATATAAATTGACATCAAACAAGATGTGTTTAGAAATGCTAGTTTTCATGTGCATCGTATGTAGTTTTTGAAATGTGTCTTCACTAAATGCGCATTTTCGTTTGTCTCCAAATACTTTAATGTGTTAGGAATTGCATTATTCTTTGATAATCATAAATGGATTTTACAAAATTTCTTTGCAATTGATTAAGACATTGACAGATTCTTAGTGATAAAGAGTTAGCGGAATCTAATTGTTCAATTTAATTAAAAGATGGAAAGAGCAAATTTTTGTTTTTATCTGATAATTGTCAACAATTACGAAAATTTAAACTTTACTATTAAAGTTCTTATTAATTTCTGTATGAACTGAATGCCAAATCATATTTGCAGATTGACCTAAATTGATATTTAGAACACATTGAGGTACATGTTTTAAATCATATACTCAATTATAATACATAAGGAAATCTCGTTAAACATATCTTAATAATTTAGAAATGCCTATATAAGAGTAATAATTACATATATAGCCATATTTTAAAGTTGTGTTATTGAATTTGAAAGCCTTTATTAAATACATATTTCTATCTTCATCCCACAAATGCAATCAATAATCGAAAGTAAGTAGATATATCGTCGATTCATTAGGAGAATAACAGTCACACAATTCTCATTAAATTGATTATATCACTTTTGTGTTTTCACCTTATGGAAATGGAAAATAAGACAAATTAATTTTATATGTGGTCTAAATTAGGATGAAGACTGGTGTTTATATATTTATTTTTTTAATATATAACATTTGTAATTAATAGATAATAAAAATGTAGATAATTAAATGTTTTACAAAACGTAACTAATTTATTAGTTTGGACTGGGATAATGTGGTTTTAGTTTTTATGAGCGTTTTATTATTGTATGAATAATAATAAAACATTTGGGTCTGTTATTATCAGGAGGTGGTCTCCCGATTTGTTTGAGTTTTTTTTGTGTACATATTAGTTTTATGCATCTGTTATGTATGGGCCAGCTCTTACTAATAATAATAACTAAGAAAGTCATTCGTTTTATGAAACTGAAAATTAATGTTAAAACTAAAATAGTAATGAAAATGAAAAAAAGAAAAAGAACGAAAATTTAACAATTTTATGTTTGATTGATTTTTTGTTAATGTCAGAATTTGGCATAATATCAAAATTCGATGTATAGTTTGATTGTGACTTAATTTTAAAAATACATACATATATGTCCATTATGTAGTAATACAAATACATTGTAGTATACATTTATTTTAAAAATTTAATTTACTCAAGATTTAGTTAATAGTCGATAATAGATCTCGACTCAAATTTATGGATTCTTTGAATATCGAATCGAGGGTTCTTATGTATATTGGTTTTGCAGCAGTAAAATCATTAATTGTTTTACTTTCAGAAACTCGGACTTCTACCATTCTCGCTTCTTCCGTCTAAAAATTTGCTTGGCTGCCCTCCTAGCAAGAGCAGTTTTATTTTTTCTCGGGATTGTGAGACTTTGTTGCACTTCACTATGTTGTTGCTCGATTGCAAGATGACATACGTAATCAAACCAATCATTCTTGGGTCTGACATTCACTATACCTAAAGTCTACTGAGCAGCACTGACAAACGTATAGTTTTCAGTATCTTCCATACAGAGTTTACACAGTCAGATTGCCAATTAGCTTCGTCAATGTTATCGCTTATCAGATCGCTATCCAGATCCTGATATAGTTTCTTTTCATCTGCTTTACCAGGGATTATCTAGATACATATATACAGAGTTTTAAACTACATTTCTGTTCAAAATGCACTCCAATCTCGGGAATTATTATGCCGCGCTTCTATTTTGTCTATTAATTTATTATATTGAAGTTCTTCAAAATTCACTTGTAATTTTAATTTTACTTAAATCAAATTCAATCTTGGTTATAAAATATAATTTCAAATCCAAAGTTTTTATAAAACTATTGATTTATTATAGTTTCAAAGTAATTTAAATTAAATTCAAATGTTATTAAAATTCTTATATTGTAGTAAGAATATGATTATATTTATAATTTACTATATGTACATACATATATACATACATTTTTGTTTTTTATGTATATAAATAAAACTATTTTTTATTTTATTTTATTTTTATTTTTATTCCTTTACGTGATAATATTTTTTGTTTTTATTTGGCACCTGTTTATTGAATTCAATTTTCCATACGGAAGTTTTCTTCAATTTCTGGTACTTTAAAATATATTATCAATCAAATTTTGTGTTTTAAAAATACTGCAAGAAATGGCACTCTGCCTAGTTAACTTTAGCGATGATAATGTTCACGTAAAAATATCAAATATTTTAAATTGGTTGTTGTAATGTCTAGAATTCTCCGAATGAATGAAATAATAATGATAAACATATTCGAAAAGAACACATACACATTTTGTAAAATACAATTTATTAATATTTTTGTAGAAAATGACAATTAATATTTTCAAAAAATTGATCATCAAAATTCATCTGCATTGTTTCGATTAAAAAAATTATGCAGTATTATATTATTATGAAGATTTAAGAGTCTGCGTCGATCCATAATACTGTATCTAAAATCGTATCATAAAATAAATGTAGTGTTGACCAAATACTCGTGCATCATTACAGTTTCGTCTAGTCTAACCAAAACAAATCATTTTTTAGACATGTATGTATACAGAAAATTTAATCATCAATTCGCCAATCGCCTTCATAAATAGTATAAGTATTTATTTGGCAACAGATGAGTCTATAAATAAGGCGTGGTATATATTTATGATATATATTAATACAGAACACCTTATGATGCGATACTATTTCACAGTAATCCAGGAAATGATTTTACGAAAAAAATAATTATCTAATTACTTTACGTTCTCTTTATTAATTTCTTACTTTGCATGATTAGAAACAACAAAACACAAGCACTAATAAAACGACAAATTTATGAGGTGACCGGATATTCGTGCCATATGACGACAAAATAATAGAATAGAATTTCATTTTGGGTTTCGAATTCAAACACTTTCTGTCATGTTTTGTATAAGACGTGTGTGTGTTACCAGAGATTTGGATATAGAGTAAAATAATTACAGGTCAATCACATAATAGAGTTTAAATTCTTGATGATTCATTTTAATTTAAAATGCATGCATGTCTGTCCCATATGAAATTTCTAATTTACATATTTTCGTAAAGAAAAATGAAAAAGACATGTTAACTGTATATCTATTGTTAGATGGAAATGTTTTATTTTGTATATAGGAAGAAAAATTTAAAATAACATTTTTCATATACATAATACCCAAGATCTTAAGACATTATTTGTCGCAACGAATAAAATTCATCTGTCTATTTATATATGTATGTATGTATGTATGTATATTATAATCGCCTTGTCCATTTCGAAAGAGAATTTCTCGATAATTTATGCAATATATCATTTATTAATCGCATCAAGAATATTAAAAAAGAATTTCTTCGCATAAACAAAAATATGATTCATCTCAGTTAAGGTCTTAAAAATCCATTTTACGTGATTCAAATTTTATTAAAGAAGTGAAGATAAAGAGAGGTGAATAAATTTATATTCATTACGTATTTTTTGCGAAATTGTGGGTAACACGAGCAACTTTACCAGTGGCGTACTGTCAATATTAAAACGATAAATATTAACAAAATATATTTTAACTATTGAATTGACGTCATAAGCGAATAATTATTTAAACAGTATACTTTATACCATTGAGAATTCACTATCCTACTATAATATATGTAAATATGTATTACGAAATATTCATCGTTAAGGCATGAAAGTAAGATTTTATCTAAGACATGTAATTTTTATTACTTTTTTTGGCTTGTTTTTTTTTGTTTGCGTACAAATTCAAGATTGATTGAATTGGCAATCTGTTAACCGTAACATAAAATTTGAATAACAAAAATAAAACATAAATATGCCAATATTTTCCATTTTCTTGATTTCAATTTTATTATTTATTTTTTTGTTGTCGTATGTGGTTTCAGCATTAAATTTCTCGTGTTTTTTTCTGTTTTGATGACAAGTGGACTTACATATATCTAATTATACAGCACATAACGTTGTTAGGATTTATACAGCAGGTTGTAAAAGGTATAACCATACAAATAAAAAAATATGTTTCATCACAAAATCTCGCATATCACAAACAATAAAATTTTAATTAGGAAACCTGAATCGCTTAAGTTTATGGTTCTTTATAATATACAAACTAATATGTAATATAAAGATTGCCCTGCGGTCATATTTTATAAGGAAACTATAAGAATGAAGAAAATCTACAAAAAGAAATTCCAGAATATTATGCGCGAGTGTATAAAAACAACATAAATTGCTTAAAGATTTATTTCTTACAATTTATACTGCAATTATTTATTGAAATTTGTGTATATCATTTATAAAGTTTTTTATTATAACAAGTTAAAGACGTTTCGGCAGAGATCGAATCATTTTGGAATATGTTGTTTGTGTGCGATTAGATTATCGTACAATTTTATAGTTATATAGATAATTAGATTTATAATTACATCTGATTATAATGATGTTGAAGTAGCTTTATATGAAGTCTAATAAGCTTGTTCAAATTTGGTATTATTTGGTTTTTTAGTTAATTTTAAGGAAATTCTACTATTCACTTTCTAAATACCCTGGAGCATAAAATCAATGGATTCAATGGGCAACATAAAAAACAATAGAATTTTTTTATTGAATTTATTTATTGTATATGTACAATGTGTACATATACAATAATATCTCGATAAATAAATCTTTAATTAAATATTTTCAAATCATAATACATATAATACCCACACACATAATTTTCAATTCGTTTTTTCATTTTTTAGCACTTGTATACCATATTTACAGTCGCGGAAATTTTCTAAATTTAATTTTTCTTCTTATAACTTAATCTCGAGAGGTTGAAGGCGTTGAATTATTTTTTTTTCTATAACATAATTGGGTTGGTCAACATTTTGGTGGGCTATAATTAATTACAAAACATGCTGTTGTATTATGTAACTTGTAACATTTTGTGGAACTTGTAACATTCTAACATTGTTTTCACATAGAAATTTAGGGATCACGAGAATAGTTTTATGTTTTTTAAGATTGTGTGGTTTTCGCTTTGTGCTGCAATCTCTTAAAGATGAACCCTTGAACAATACAAAATACATATACATATCTACTTAATCTTGTAACTGTTTTATGAAATTATTTTGTTGTAGCACATAAGTTTTTATTACCGTGAAATAGGTTATTAAAGGTGTACATTTTTAAGTTTCAGGTCTTTGTTGCAATTTTATTATTTTGCAATTTGCCTGCTTTGTATTATATGCTGGTTTGGTTTATGAAAAACTGGATAAACTTCGTTTTCTGATATTAGCATTTAAGCATATTTCATAATATAACTGAGGTTAAATGTAAATGCGTGATGGCCGCCTAATAAACTATATTATCTAATTTCGAAAGGCACCGATTATTTAATTTTGCAATTCTATTAATAATAATAAACAGTATTAAAGGCCATTACTGGCCCCTTACTGAGTCAACAACCCGGCTCCAACGGTTTCGATCCTGAGCATGGTCTTCATACTGTCTAAGACAATCTGAAGAGGCCAAGTCGTTCTCTACATCGTGGAGCCATCGTCGCCGGCAACGACCTCTGCGCCTACCATATGGTGGCTCTCCTTTCAGAGATCGCTGCACAATTCGTTCCGGATCAGCACGCAGAACGTGACCGAGCCAGCGTACTCGCTGAGATCTTATTTCATGTACAATATCGGGGATCTTCATCAGATCTCTGATCTCGATATTGTACAGAGCTCGGTAGGTACCATCTATTTCGCGTTTTGGGCCGTAGATCACACGCATGACTCTTCTCTCAAATGTTAGGAGCCATCTCTCGTATTCATCCGTCAGCGCCCAACTTTCACATCCAAACATAACAACGGGCCTGATCAACGCTTTGTAAAGCTTCAGCTTCACGGTACTTGATAAGTGTTTAGATTTTAGCAGTGGCCTTAGAGGATACAAAGAACGACTGCCAGCTGCCAGCCGCACTTTAATATCCTCACCCACACTATTATCGTGAGTGATAAGAGAACCCAAATATTTGAACCTCCTCACTCCCTCAAACGTGTGGTGGCCACTACTAAAATCTGGTGTACCACTGTCCCTAAAACCAGAGATCAGGTATTTCGTTTTGGACTCATTGATCTGAAGTCCAACTGAAGCTGAAAACTCTACAAGCGGATCAAGTATTTCTTTCACTCCGTTGCTATTCAGTCCAATCACGCATATGTCATCTGCATATGCAAGCACCTGATTGGACTGGCTATATAAGATGTTACGCTGCGGTGTTTCAGTTTTACGAAAGATGTACTCCAACATGAGATTAAAGAGTATCGGGGACAGAGCATCTCCCTGCCGAACACCCGAGTTAACTACAAAACTTGTCGATAGCCTGTTCTCAACTTTAACACAGCATTGAGACTGCGTCACTGTCATCCTACATAGTCGTACCAGTTTTGTTGGCATTCCTAGGTATTCCAGGGCAGACCATAAACTCTCTCGATTGATCGAGTCATAGGCCTGCCGGAAATCCAGGAACACCTGATGTACGGGGATGGATGTCTCATAATATTTAGATAGAATCATCCGCAGCGAAAAGACCTGATCGGTGACTGATCGATTCGGACGAAATCCTCCTTGATAGTCACCAACCAAGCCCTCCGCTAGAGGAGTGATTCTATCCAATACAATGTATGACAGTAACTTGTAAGCTGTGCAAAGGAGAGCTATACCGCGATAATTCTCACACTTCAAGCGGTCTCCCTTCTTGAAGATGGGGCATATCGCGGCCACTTTCCATTCATCAGGCATAACTTCGGTTCGCCATACTAATCGAATAAGGTCGAAAAGACAGTTCCACAAAGTATCCCCTCCGAATATCAAGAGCTCCGAATTAATGCAGTCTACTCCAGGTGCACGGTTTCGTTTCAATCTCTGCATGGCTTTAGTGAATTCCTCATGGGATGGCTCCTCAGTGCAAATCTCCGCAGTCTGTATTAGAGGTGGCTCAACAACAGTCTGTGACGCATGATGGACATCAAGCAGGTCAGTAAAGTGTCCACTCCATGCGTCAAGTACTGCGTCGATGTTGACACAGAGGTTTCCATCCCGGTCCCGAATGGCGGTTGACGTAGGCCTGAAAGTATGGTTCAGTCCAGTAATTCCTTTAAAGAAATTACGCGAACTGCGCTCATTACTGAGTTGTTGTACTTTCAGAACCTCGGCCTTCCACCATTCTCGCTTCTTCCGTCTACAAATCCGCTTAGCTGCCCTTCTTGCAAGAACTTCTTGTTTTTCCTCGCGATTGTGAGACGTTGTTGCACTTCATTATGGGCTATATTTTGTTGCTCAACTGCAAGACGACACTCGTCATCAAACCAATCATTCTTGGGTCTGACTTTCACTATACCTAAAGTCTGTTGAGCAGCACTGACAACCGAAGTTTTCAGTACCCCCCAGACAGAGTTCACGCAGTCAGACTGGTAATTAGCTTCACTAATGTTGTCGCTGACAAGATCCTGATATCGTTTCTTTTGATCTTCATTTATCAGACCCTCACAGTCGAAACGTACCATGCGTTTCGCTGTGTTCCCAGACTTGTACGAAAACTTCCATCGTAGCTTTGCAGCGACCAAATGATGATCGCTGCCTACGTATTTGGTTGCTGACCGATAAGTTCTCACATCCTGCACAACCTGAGCCCGTCCTTTAGAAACTAACACATGGTCAATTTGGCTCCGGGAAGTTCCGCGAGGATGTGTCCATGTCTCAAGATGTATGTGTTTGTGAGGGAAGAATGTGCTTGCTACTCTAAGATCATGAGCAACCGCAAAGTACATCATTCTCTCACCATTATCGGTCGCAGTTTCGTGTCGGGAGTACGGACCTATGTTTTCACACAAGTCGGTCTGATTTCTGCCAGCTCTAGCATTAAAGTCCCCAATTACCATTCTAACATCGTGTTCGGGTATAGATCCCATCAGATCGTCCAAGTCATTGTAAAATGAGTCTTTATCTTGGGGCTGGCTGACTTCTGTGGGCGCATGTACACAAATTATCGACAGGTTAGCTAACTTCATGCGCAAGCGAAGCTTACACAATCGGTTATTGACTGCTTGGAAATCCAAAACAGCCTTCTTTACCTGCGGCCCAAGAAGAAATCCAGCTCCAAGATTTCCGAGGTCATCTCCACTGTAGAACAACGTATAGCCCTGGGACACATGGTCTCCACTTTTAGGCCAGCGAGTTTCTTGAAGAGCAACGAGTTCCAGCCGATACTCCTTCATGCACGTGATTAGGCCCTCTAACGCTCCTGGTTTCCTTAGTGATTGCACGTTCCACGTGCCGATCCTAAATCTCGTGTCCGGGTACTTGAGCGGGGGTCCGGTGTCGTTTTGGCGGTATCCATTTTTCTTTTTGTTGACTTTATAAACACTATATTTTTTTTACGGATGCGGGTCGTCAGCCCAGCGATCCAACCGTTAAGTCGCCTCCTACGACAAGCAAAGGGTACTGTGGTGGTATTCTTGGGAAACATGTTCGTGCAATTATGATTTACGAGACATGTGAGTGCCCCCCGACCACAGGGGCCAATTCTATTAGCACATATAATTACGTATACTAAATAGCCAATATTCATTAGTATGATACAAATAAACATATTGGTCCAACAACACTCACATTTTTATTTTTTTGTGTATGTGCAAAAAATACAAAAACTAAAAATTGTCGCGGTCAATAATCCGAATTTGGTAATCCAAGTAAAATAATTGAAATTACACAAAAACTGTCTTAGCTCATTTAATACTCGTATATATAAAAACAAATAAGTTGTCGCGGCTTAAAAACAAAAATGAAAAATATACAATAAATGAAAAGTGAAATTTTAATCTACACAAGTATACACGCACAAATTTGTCACATCAAATTTATTCACCACCATAATATAACTTTCTTTAAAATTCCAAAGTGCTGCTAATATCAGATATACAAAGAAAAGTGTTAAGGTAAAAAAATAACAACAAATTGGTAGATAGCAGAAAATAAATTCCTGATTCGAGTCGTTAAATGCAGAAATTGATCAGATCGTTTTTATTGCTATCTTCTCATATTCGACTGCAATTTGTATAGTTTAAATGGTAATAATATTTTATGTTGAAGAGAAATGAAAGTATGTATATACTTTTTGAGAACTTATTGGCACAACGTCTCAATTTATTGTGTATCTCGTCAATTAAATTTCATACAATATAGTAATGTGGTATACAAGTTACACTAAATTTATCGAATTTGAACTAAAATTGAGTGCACCATGTATAGAATTTGAGGATTATAAATTTAATAAGGAAGAGAGTGCACTAAAGCAACTAGAATCCAAATTATACTTAAAATAAACACAAATAGTTTGGATGGAATTAGCATATAATTTATACTGAATTTTAGGCTCAGAAATTATTGTACATATTATTGTATAATTCATACCTGTCAAACTCTCTGAAAAATGTAAGGAAAGTTTTATCAATTTTAATTTATAAACTAAAACTGAAGCCATATTTTGTATTTCAATTTTTTCGATAGAAATTCAGTAGAATATTGGTCTTTCGACTAATTTAATTTTGTGTATATAAGACTGAACTAGCTTGACGTTAAATGGAGAACTAAAATTTAATGCTTTTAGCCTGCTGCATTTTATACCAAATTTAAGGTCAATTCATTCATGGCCAATAAAAAGTTGATATGAATACATTTTGATATCTAATTTAGTCGACACGATTGAATGTTACTAATTTAATTGTAATCAAATATAATGTTATTTTCTTTTCTTTTCAATTATGTATTATAGAGCTATGTACATTAGTTTTACTGTAAAGATTTTCTCATGTAAGAATTCCGTAAAAATATGTTCTAGACTAAATACCTCGAATCGAGCTTTATTAAATTAAAAAATATTTGCCATAAATCATTAAAATTTTATATATTTTGTACAATATTAAATTAGTATAGATAATTTTAATTCAATTTCGAACGAAAAAAAATTCCTCATCAGCAAATTTTAACATAAGTCATCATCATAATTATATTTGTTTTCATTAATTTAATTAAAAAAAAAAATATATGATTTGAGAGAAATTCTAATCTAAATAAAAATAAATAAATTAATTAATTCCATTTTAATTTAGATCAAAATGTACAACGTCATGTTGTGTGTGTTTCTAGAGATTCCACATTTTATGTATTTAATATAGTCTAGTTTAATGTTTTTAATTAAAAATTGATTTGTTTAAAAATTATTTTTACGTTTTCAAATTGAAAATGAGATTCCAAGATATGAGATTTCTGAGAAAATACTTTTCACATTTGACGCTTGTATACATATGTATAATGTATATGTGTGATCTATTTTTAAAATGTTGATTTATGAGTATATTAATTTTTAAGTTTATATAGTGTTTTACATTTTACTAATGATTACAAATACTGTGTGATTTTTCTTAGATTTACTTAATTTAGTGGAAAATAATGTATTCATCGATAAGTACCGCCATGGGTCAATGAACAAAATAATTTTACATATGTACATAATATACAAAAATTAATGGAGGAATCTCCCATTGTTTTTGTTTTATATAAATTTAATGAGGTGTGTCAGATTCCTAGTTGAGTTGAGTAAAGTGTTTTCTCACACAACATTCATGCATATAGTCAAATGTGTAATTTGTATAATATATGTATAATCGACCCCTCCTAAACGAATTGAATTTCTTTTATATCAGCCTCATTTTTTATACGGAAGTGCACCCCTTATGTACGTAAATGTTAATTAGATTTTAGATTTTTGTTTATAAATGCAGGGGTGATTTTTTCCAGTGTGTAAAGAATAATCTAAATATGTAATATGACTTCATTATATGCTAATCACGATATAAGTAATTTGAAATATAAACAATTTTTATTTTTTTATACAATTGCACGAAACCTTTTAAATGCGCCTTTGTACATCGGTGGGGACTGGAACGGTATTTAAACTGGCATGTATGTTTTTTCTGTCCTATCTTGAACTATTCGTTACGATTTTTTTTAGCATTTGCGAATGATATACCGTACTTATTCTATTATTCAAATTCTATATACGTTTCAGTCAGTTAAATTTCTATTTTCCGCTCTGATGGAATTAATTCTGTTGACATTTTCCAATTTGGTGTTAACAAGCCAATTTACCAAGCCGATAGAATAATGTGTGGTAAAATTATTTATTTTGGTTCCAAATGGAGGATTTATAACTGCAGATTTATCGCAATTGAGTTAAAATACAGAATTTAATTTATTTCAAACAAAATGAAGAAACTTATTCCGATATAAACAACTCGCCCGAAGGATTTGACGTGTCTGCATTTTTAAGTTCGATTTATATTGTAACAGCCATAAAATTGGATGAGAATTTGAATAGATTTTACCAAATTAAGTGACAAAGGAAAACTAAATTAATTAAAATTATATTTATTTATATATTATTTATTTTTAATCCTGTCACTTAAATGCATAATCGTCCCTACAATGGGGAACATTTTTAATACGCTCTAAATTTTTAATAACTAAATTAGATATTTGATGAAATTTAAATTAAATTTATATAAACATGTTGAGATATTAGTTTACTATTATAGTTTCTATTATAGTTGTTTTGTCATTTGTTATAAACAAGAAAGAATATTTCCAAAAGCTGTAAATTAATATTATACTCTTCCAAATCATCCAAGCTATTAATATTTAAAGTTTTTTTTTTATTTAACTTCGTTTGTTACCAAATACTAGAGTACACTATTATTTCGGTAGGGTATTTCAACAACTTGGCAGATTCATTGTATTTTTTACAATTCCATTAGAATGTGTTAAAACTGCAAAAAAAAAATATTTTCAGTTTTTAAGTTCGTTGAACTAATTTCTTTCATAAAAAAAGAAATCTTAAAAATGCTTCTAAGTATGATTTAATAGTTTAAAGGTGATTATTGTTGTTTTTATGTAACACAAAAAATCGAATAATTAAGAAATACATAATATAATTTCAGTGAAGGGGGAGGGAGGAGGAGTTAATTGCAGAAATGTTCGAAGCAGATTTTCTAAGCTAATTGAAAATATTATATAATAACTAGGTCACACGGCCACTTATAAATGTATATTATTGTTGTAAATAAAAACAAATTTACAATCCCGCGACTTCACATCGCGTTTTTCTAATAACATAACATGTACATACATACATTATACATATATTTTTTTTATTATTTATGTTTACTTCAAGACGTAGCTTAGTAAAACAATAAATAAATTAAAATGCTGTGTACTTTTGTTATCTTCGTTTTATTTTGTTTACACACACAAAAAAAATTTATAGGTCGAACATCTCAAAAAAATATTTAGGGAAGAGAAAGGGAATTTTATCGTACACCTCAGCGTCGCCGTCATATAATATATATACTATCCAGCAATGTTTTTCGTTTAAAATGTAATTTCACGAATTCGATTTAAGCACAGCATGTGAATGATAGGGTTTGAGTTGTGTTTGTTACTATTGTATTTTGTGGTTTTCTTAGAAATTAAAATTCATTATGAGTATACACAATCAAGTCGACTAAAAATGGCATGTAATTGTAATTCATGGTCAAAATTATTTTATTAATTAAATATATAGTGGAAGTGTTTTGCGTCGTGGCGTTTTAATATATTTTGGAAATACTTTCACCAAACAATTATATTTGGACTTGTAGATACATACGCTAACATATTTCTTACTCAGACGTTCGACTGTTTGTTGATTTTTTAATCCGTCTATTTGTCTTGAACTTATTAATCTTGGTTGACTCAAAATCAATAATTTAGTAATGTTTACATCATAAGATAATAATTTTTAGTCGAATAAATAATAATATTTGGCTAGCTCCGTGTTTGGTAATATGCGAACAATTTCCTTACACGATTTGGTGTTATACCTAAACGATAACACAACCATTTATTATATAATTTTTGAAAGTAGATAAGTTTAATGTTCTATTATATTTATAACCTTCATCCTGTCTTAAACTGTAATATACATACCTATTAAATATTACATAACAAAAAAGTTATTTAATAATCTTAATAACCTATTAAATAAATTTCAATTTAATAGATTTGAACGGTACAATAGCATTTAAATTGTTACAAAATTTTTCTTTCCTTGTACAGAAGTTTTAATGTAATCAATTTAATTATAAATTATCTTGTGATAAAACTGTAATTAAATCAATTCTATTTTAGAGATCGATTTAATCACGTCGAAACGTCTTGAATTACACCCTTTCATATCATTAATGTTTATCTATAAATTGGAAAATATATTTCTAATGATTGTTGCAATTGGTAATCAAATGGAAAGTGATTTTTTTAAAGAAGATCATTCGACTATTTATTACTTTTTATTGAGCTTATAGAGATAGACTGATCATTTATCCAATAATAATTAACAATAATTATTTAATTGAAATGATCACATTTTAAACAAAATGAATGTCCATTCATATTAGATGCCAAAAGTTTATACCTTTTGAAAAAGCAATCCCACGTTTATATTGTGTAACCGATGAATAAGATCCCATTTTAAGTAGATAATCAGAGTAAAATGATTATTACATTTATTTATGGCTGATCATAAATTTATTTTACTGTGATCGATTTAGATGGAAAGTAGAATAAACGTAGATAATACGTTCATATCCATAAATTATTGTTGAATAGTGGCTATCATCTTGATCACATTGAAATAGATCATTTTTCATCGTCTGCCTAATTAGTTGACTTTAAATGTATCTAAATTATGTAATTGATATGATTTGAATTTGGATTGAAGATTTATTTCATATCAATGATGATGCCAAATACTTAGTCAAATCTCAGGAAATTGTATTAAAAAAAATTTCTCTAATTTTGGCAATTCATTTACTCTTTTTGGTGTGCTGCTTTTTATGGAACTGGGACTTTATTTATGAAGCCCAAATCAGACTAAATTCGAATTTTCTCTTTACCTTATTCTTAATGGTGGGTCTTACCGAATGGGGCAAACTTTTAGCACTGTCGAACCAATTAAGTTTCGTACCGTAATAAAAATATTACTAAAATTAAAATATAATTATTATTATGTATGTTTTTATTTCTTCATTGTTCTTCAGAGTTTAAACTCTAAAATTTGATATTCAAACCATAATGTGCGATATTACAAAATCAATCGATAAACTGTAATTTAAATTTGATTTAGTTCTTAAAAATAAATTGTTAGCTAGTACAGCCATTAGTTGTTGGCCATATTTCACAGATTACAATATCCCTATATATTTTAACAATATTTCCTTTCTATTTAAAATTTTAATCAGAAAATGGTAGAAAATGAGTTATCTCGCCAGGAAAAGTATCATTTGATTCCACAAATCGGTTTCGAAGCAGCGTTAACTCAAATATGTAGTTATTGAGTTTCATAGAGCTAATCGGCATACTTTTCAAGCTACTCGTCTTGTTTTGTAATTAATGTGTTGATGTCAAAAGGGAAACTATTCTCATATTAATTAGCGAACACTCGCATCGAATCTAACATAGTTATTTTATTCTTCGGTTACTTCATATGAAACGAAAATAGTTGTATAATTTTGCCCAATTATTTTATATTTTTATATTTTTCATTCACTATTTTAAATCAGACATTTTGTTAACCAAATCGGTTAAAATTAATCAGAAAGTAGATTGACAGTAATTAAAATTAATGAGAAATTTATTTAACTCCCTAGTATTAGCCAATTTCCTTTAAGATTAAATTTAAATATTTTTATATCCAATTTTTCTTCGGTGGTTAGATAGTTAATAATTGTTTTACGTGTTCAAAAAAATCAATTGTAATATTAAAGTTATTTATGTACATTACTTACTAACAATTTTACGCCGGTAAGGAAGGAAACAATAAACAAACACCATGCATTTTTTCATAATTATCGGAAAATATTAATAATTTCACGATGGCTGACGAGAAGCTGTCACTTTCATCATCATACACATAAATTATTATGTTGCAATATGAAAAATCTCACATAAATAGTTTTAAAACTAATAAAATTGCGTACTCACACGCCGATCCCAATTAGTGCTAAATCATACAATAATTACAAATTTTCTTGCCACCATCGTTGTTGAATGTAACAACTTAATTACTTTAATACTCACTCTTTAGATTTTATACCGTGTTTAGTATTATTTTCCCAGTAATCTTGCTTGTCTTTCTAATGTAGCGTGAAAGTGTGACATTAATACAAAACGTTTTATTACTAAATTGTGTAATAAAATATATAAAATAGTAAATAATCAATAAATTTGCTCTGTAAATTAGATTATAACTAAAAGTGCAATGAACCGAAATAAATAGATTCACGGAAACATAAAATGTCAAGTGTTGCAAAATTGCCAATGAAAAGTACACTAACGACATAATGCTAAAAACTATTTATCAAGTTTATTTCCTGCTTGGTAGCCAATGTCTATTTTATCATAGAGCAGACAATTTCCTGATGTCATCGTATTATGTGTATGTCTTAATAGATAATATGTAGTAAAGCACGCGCAATCTCAAGATATACAAATGTAGATTTTTATTATTTTCGTATATTTTGTTTGTTTTGTTTTTCATTAAGAAAAATTATTTCGTTTATATAAAATGTTTAATATATGACCTTCGCGAACGCGATTTTTTATTATATGATGTAAACTGGTTTGCATAAGAAAAAAATCCATTAAAGATGTCTAAATATGTATATATATATATATGAACGTATAGGTAAATTAAGTAAATAAAGTACGATTGAATTTTATTTCCGGTTTCTTATTATCGATAAATATCTAGGCCAAAATGTATAAGCCTCTTATAATTAATTTTCATTTAGAACAAATTTTTGTATGTCTTTTGTCTTTAGTGTCCAGCAAATGATTATAATTCGTCAAAGTTCCATATTAATATGCGGATATTATCGATTTCTAAATGAAATTTGAGACACTGTATTACATACGAAAAATAAAAATTATAATTTTGTGTGCTTATCCGGACGCTTAGTATGTGTGTGAAACGATGAGAAACCAATAAAGTAGTTTTTCCAATTTTTCATTATTTTTGTTTTTGTTTGCCTTTCTAAATCAACTTCTTAGATGTTTTGTGTCGTTCACAAATAATATTTAATTTTATTTTTTGGTAATATAAAACTTTTTCCAGTCGGGCGAATAATACAAAATATCTGATATTACAACATAATTTATATTGCTGTATGTGTAGTATGGTGAATATATGTATATCGAAGGAATAATCATTACAAATTACCATACTAGTCTAGAGCATAGCAATGAAATTTTTCAAAATCATTTGTTGGAAGGGAACTTTCAAAAACGACAAAGAATGTAGTGTTCAATCAGAGTTGAACAATCTTTCAAAGATTTGTATTCTAGAATTTTGTATCCTACGAAATATTGTATTGGATGGACAAATTTTGAATGTGAAATTTCGAAAACCGATCAATTCGACAATAGAATTTTTGAAATCCAATTATCTATTAAATTCTAATGGTATAATACTAATTATTGTTTCAAAATAGCGTAAGTGAATTAGTATTCAAGAACACGAACTATTCATTTTTATTATAAAGAGTGTTTTTTATAGAGTTACACAAGTTTAAAAAATAAAAAACAAAGAAATATATTTTTAATAAATATGATTTCGGCCATGTGACCGCCACAGCTAGCGCGTACAAGGCGCAATCTGTAACACCAATTTTCACAAACTATCCACAGCACTTGCGACCGTATTTCGCCAATAACTCTTCGAATGTTGATTTCCAGGTGTTCCCTTGTCTCTCTCTGGTTTTTCGACGTAGAGAAGTAGCTTTACATAATCCCAAAGAAAATCATCCAATGGGGTTAAATCACACGTACTTGGTGACCAATTAGTTGGACCATTACGCGAAATTATTCTTTCATCAAAAGTTTCTTTGAGTTAATCAATTGTAGCGCGCGCATTGTGGCCTGTGGCTTCGTCTTGTTGGAACCACATGTCAGCAAGTTTAATGCCAATCGAGGTACGAAAAAATTTCTAATCATGTCCCTATACCGCTCACCAGTGACAGTAATATCTTGACCGTCATCGTTTTTGAAGACATATGGATCAATGACTCCGCCAGCCCATAAAGCGCACGAAACAGTTTTTCTGTGGATGTAATGGTCGCAATTAGTCGAATTGGCGGCGCATACGATGGTCGTTTGGCTTTAATTCCTGCACAAATTGAATCTTGAAAGCTTTTAAGCCAAGATCCTTTCGTAAAATCTTCCATAAAGTGGAAGACACAACCCATTTGCTGAGAACGGCGACGAATTGTTTGATTTGGATCTTCTTCAATGCTGTACAGCGGCTACAGCTTCTTCAGTGCGCACTGTTCGGCGTCTCACGGGATGCACATTATCATTAAGAGTAAACGTTGTCCGAAAACGATCTATTGTTATTCGAATTAGCCGCTCTGAAGGACGATTATGTACGCCATAAAATGGACGAAGTGCACGATAAGATTGACGAACAGAACCATTATTTTGATAAAATTTTTTAACAATTTGCAAGCGTTGCTCTGATAATAAAATGACAAACCAAACTAAACAAAAAGCAACTATCAGCTGTTAAATGGCTTGTCAAATAAAGCAGTGTTGCCAATTCAAAGTTGTGAACCTCTAAAAAAAACACCCTTTACAATTCTAACTAAATATGTTACGTCAGAGATCAAACTTTGAATATTACATTTTCTTCATTGAAGGTTGAGGTTTCAGTGAGGTTTTAAGAATATCGAATTTAGAATTCAATTGTGATTTCTAATCATACTGAAATCAATTTCTTCGTATTTATTAAATTACGATTGCATTTATAGATTTTATTCAACCAGGATAATCCTTTGAACAACCTGTCGCACATACCAAAAATAATTTTTTAGTAGAAACCACTCAAATTAAATTTCTTAAGAGATCAAGACAACTTATCCGGCAAAATAATCTCAATTTTAAATTTCGTCATGTAGGCAAAACAGTCAACCGATTTGAATGACATTGACTTCTATTTTGATTTCAATGAAATCAATCAAAAAATATGATTTCATTGACCAAAATATATGTAATGTCTCACCTACACGATCAACTCTATCCTCTTTTAATGCGTATATTTACCTAAATAACTTCGACGTCTGATTTTCTATCCCACATATACATAACTCATAATTATAACGTATAGTAAGCGCCAGTTAATAAGATATTTTTTTTTTATACAAATGTATCTTTAAAAATTCTCACATTGCGCGCTATTTCTTTATATTACATACAAATACCGTTATAAAAATTCTCACGATTTTTCTTATATAAATCATAGTGAAACAATAAATTGATATATCTTAATAACATGTGAATCTTATAATAGTAATACAATTACAAAATTATGCTGATCGTGTTCTATAAGATTAGTAACATTGTTGACTGGCAATTTCATCCGATTTTAGTCATTGGAATACACTAAAATATTAGAATATGCAATTACTAATACCACGGTACCACGAAATGTCGTCATTTATGCAAATTAGATAAAGTATTCTAAACAATGACTATAAAAATATGTATACATATTATTTATTTCTATTGTCT
Source organism: Tipula unca (assembly GCA_951394425.1). NCBI lineage: Eukaryota > Metazoa > Arthropoda > Insecta > Diptera > Tipulidae > Tipula > Tipula unca. The sequence continues at coordinate 210,468,252 of OX596380.1, forward strand.
CTAATGTGTGTTCTAACGCAATATAGATATACTCGTAAACTCTATTATATATTCACCTGTATTTGTTACGGTGAAATGAGTATATAAACGTATCGGTGGTCATGTATGTATTATATTTTTAGTTTGAAGGGTTTAACTTGCCTCTCTACATATTGTTAAAATCGTGAATAACAAATAACATTTAAAAAATGAAAGTTACATTGCTCTATTGTCTAACTATCTATTTATCTATGATTCCAGTCTTATTAATGGCTTAAAATTAAAATTTTCAAACCGTGACTTAATTTTTACGAGATTTGACAGATTTACTTTCCATGATTAATGCAGAATACGTCAAAACATGATGTTTTTAATTTTAAGGGGATTTGTGATATAGTTATAGTGAAATATCAATGATCGTGATATTTAAAGGTGTATGGGAAGATTTTTTTTTTTGGGTTTAAACTCGGAATGCATGTAGGTACATATTGTGTATATGGTTGGTGGATGCATTTTATTCGATCTCATCTACCCGGTCGTGGATTGTTTTAATTTGTGATACTGATATTTGATTTTTAATCATGATTAGGCAAGTTTAGTTATTAAATGAGATTTTTAAATTGGTGATCGTAGATTATGTAAAATTATTCGTGCTGATCAACTGAAGGAATGATGATATAAATAGCATTGAAATGATTTTTTAATGTTTCATTGAGTTCATTAAATTAACTGCGTGCGCAATGTTGAATTTTTATATGGTCGCGTGATCTGTCTACTATAATATTGTTGCAAAGCCCGGTAAACTCATCTGAACTATAACTGATCGATCATCCTTATATTCTATTTTAGTAATTCAGACAAAAGCGGGTATAAATTATGTTGTGCAAGGCTTATCACGAGTAGTGAAATTGTGATTTTAATGTCTGGACAATTTTTTGGAAACATTTCTAAAAAGCTGATTTTATCATAATTGTTGCTAGACTGTGAAGTTACGAATTGATTTAACCGAATTTGAATTTTGTCTTTAATTTGGATACTGTTTACTGTTTTAATTTATTTCGGTGTATATTTCTGATTTCAGTTAACCTATACATTTTAGCGAAATTATATTTTTAACTTTAATTCCATTGTCTAAATATTTGTATTTTAATAAACGGTGAGAAATTACAACGGATTTTCACTCTTAATGGAAGATTTTATTCTCGTTCGTTTTGCAACAGTTACCTAGTAAAAAAGCAAATTAATTTACTGAGACCAAAATAATTGAGCTGTACCGATTCAACTTATTTCTGAATGGCCGAATTAATTGTTTAATCTCATTTGCTTGAAGATGTTGCTCACATTCATTGTACAAGTTATTCATAAACCTTTTAGTAATACAAATTTTTATTAATCTATAACCTTTGACTTTTCATTGATCGTGATTCAAAATTATGCACAATCGCATAATATGTTTAGGTCGTGCGCACACGTTTGATTACATATCGCGGCGTCTGCCATATAAGATTATGATTATACAATCTTGTTTTTATCACTTATACGAGCTAAAGAAATTTATCCACAATACATAAATTAAACAGAATTATCCAATAATAGTTGTATTTTCTTTTTCTTTTTACTTTCAGACGAAAATAATTTTCCATAATTACTTGGATTTATATAAAGAAGATTGGAACATAAATTTGGTACAGCGGAAGAGTTGACAACAATTAAGTAGACATAGTTGATAAGAGTATTTATCAACTGTGCGTGTGGTGCAGGGAGTAAATATTTTCTCCGTGACAACCGAGAAAAATTTTCCTATAAAAATCTCGGATAGAAAAAACATGAAAATGGTTTTGTCGCAGCGGCAGCGCGAGGAGCTGTAAGTATTTTTTTTTTTAAATTTTATCTATTGTTATATAAAATTACGAGTTAGTTATGACCGGTAAATTTGTTGATCTTAAGAATACTTGAATAAAGGTGAACGAAAGATGAATGGTTTTAAAAATTGGACATTTTTTTTTTTTGCGTTTTGAATTGTTTTCGAACCGCGCTAAATAGATATGATCTCACACATTCAATGTGAGTAAGAATTTTTTTTAGCAAAAGCTGTTATACACGATTACGTAAAGAGATTAGTATTTTTGTTATAGACCGGTTTCAGGTGAAATGGAACCGGTCTATAACAGGATTAGGATTTATTGATTAAAGTAATTAAATTTTGATCGACTTTCGCTGATTTTCCTCATACGAATTAAATCACTTGCGGCATCCAAATTAAAAAGAAATACTTTCTTTATTGAAAATACTTTCAAAAGTTGTATGTACATTCTAAATATAATAAAGAAGAATATATTTTTGATTTTGTAGTGTATGATTTAATCGGTTCGCATAGTCGCTTATAAAAATAGTTTGAGATTTTTGGTTGGTGTATAACATAGGTGGGAATAAAGAGGCAATCGCGCAAATAAACAAATTGAATGGAATTAGAAATACTCGGTATGTGTGAATAATAAAATATTGTTTTTAATTATTATTAATATTGTGGTACATAGATACATATCTTCGAATTGACTTTCTCTCTTGGAAAACGAGAAATTTTTACATAAAGATTCAAGATTATGAAATTTTATTTTTGTGTTCAAAGACTTTATTATTGATAAGATGACATACAACATATTACATCAGTCATACTCCCTGCTGAGGTGATTGACCAACTAGCCGACTTATTCACCAAATATGATCAATATCAAAATACATACATAGTTGCTTTTTGTTTTAGATTAGAACCCAAATATAATTTCTAATCGACATTATAAAGTGCAGTTTTTGTATTTATTGATTATGCGAATGAATTTCTACCACATACACAAGAGGCAAGAAATGTTAATATTAAATATGTGTAAGCATACAAACTCACCATGGTATTCAAAAGTCAACTAATCAAATACTGCTACTATGCGATTATTCGACATATTATGTATCCTATGTAATAAGACAGACATACGGAAAATGATAATCAATTTAAATTTATAAAACTAAAATACGTTTTTACAACACAGTTCAAATTATTCTATTTTAATGGTGGCTGGTGCTAAACTACCGAAATAAATTTTGTGCAATTTGTAAAATCTGCTCCTTAATAAGACATACTTTTAATAGAAATTATTAACTCGAAATTATACCTGATTTATGGCCGATCGGTAGATTGTACATGTTAATATTGATTGATTGTATTCAGGAGACTACTTTCATCGAGTTAGTTATCTATGTACATAATTCACCTGGGGCACACTATAATAAGTAGAAACATTAAATAACCGTGATTGATCGTTTTTACGATAACTTCATATACTGGTAAAAAATTGGCGATTCATCTAATAATTCTAATATCAAAAACCAATTAGATTATTGGATCATTTGAAGATCGTTTGATTAATATACCTATATTGATTGGTTAATTACCAATAACAGATTAAGATCTCGTGATTCCTTATCTTCGATCGATCTAAACACTTGTGAGAAATATCAATTTATTCTTCATCTAATAAAGCTTTTACTACTCAGTAATTCGCCGATCGAATTAAAATTACAGGTAAAATCATTACATTAGTGTAATATTCACATTAGTCTAAATTTAAATTTAATTTCTTTAAATTCCAATCTTAATTTTACAGACACTGGCAAAGTAAAAAAAACCGTAATTCCTATAATTAAATAAATTAAACCGCATAGAACTATAATTAGATAATAACATTAAAATTATTTATGTTTACTCTTTGAAATCATAAATATGCACTTTATTCTTATGGATATATCAAAGGTCAATAAATCAATATCTTTATATAGTAAGGTCGAAGCCACTTAGATCACAGTCCGTTTAAGATAAAGGTGAAAAAGTTCACCACAACTCAACAAGGTTATCTATCTGCATCTCGTATATTTTATATATCAAACATTTTTCTCATACACCTCAACCGCAACCTATTGATTATTGCCAATCAAGCACCACTATCCATATCATTCGGAAATTGCTTGGTATTGTTTCCATTTTTTAGTTTATTTTATAATTTATATGTTTCATGTCGTTGAACTTTATGAAACATAAAAAAATCGCAAACATGTTAAAAACATTAAAATTTATTATGGTTTGGTATTTTAGAAGAAAACTATTTGTTGGTAAGACGAGTTTTTTTACTACGTCTTGTATACATAAAAAAAAGTGAGAGGTATTATTTATTTCTATTTGTGTGATGATGAGTGAGTAAGATTTTTATGGTATTAAATGGAGCTTTTTTTTATTATTGAAGAATTTTTTTTAACACTATTGTGGTCAATCGAATTTATTTTTGTATGTCTATAATAATATTTTTATGCGTCACTTGTTAAGATGTTAGTTTTATAAAACAGGGAGCAATTAACCATAATAAAAAAATGCATGAAAATTATTAATTGTATGGAAGTAAAAGTGATAAAGTTATATTTTTGTTTCTCTTGTTATGTAAAAATGATGACCAATGCTTTTAGAACTTATAAACTTGTGCAAATAATTTTACTATACATATACATACTCGTATATATGTATGTATAATAGACTGAAAAATAGTCATCCAATCGATCTTGAAAGTGAAACATTAATTGTCAATCAGAGTTTTATTGTACGTTTAGTCCATATTTTGTGAAATGCAAATTGTTGTGGAACAAATTAGGCTTTTCTTGATAGACTTATTATAATTACACAACAAAATTTCTCTAAGTTTAAACCAAATTATTTTTGTGTATAATTTTATCGAAATCCGGTTTTTGATAACGTAACGTAGTAAAACATTGTTTAAATGTTTAAAACAGTTTCTTTTATTATATATATTGAAAAAACCATTTTAACCTTATAGTAGAAGCAGTAGCTCGCTATATTAAAATCTAATAGGAAATACTACAAATTATAGCCACAAAATAGGAAATAATTACAACGATCTTTTGCATTAAACATTTACAATTCTTTTACATTAAAAATGTTTGTAGATGGTAAGATCCAAATGTTGATTCCTTAAAAATTATTTATTCAAAAATAAATTTAAAGTTTTCAATCATTTGAATAATTTTTATATTCTCATTGGAAGTTGGCTTCCGTTGTATGCTTATGAATTTTTATTTAATAAATTATGAGTTCTAAATTATTTTCTTAAATGGCTTTATTTTGAAATTCAAAGCTTCGCAGAATTTTTATTTCAGAATTTCAAATAATATTTTTAATATGAAGAAATAATCTGTCTGCGCATTGCATAACTCTATGTCAACCGAAATAACATGAAATCTAACATGTTGTACTCATTTTGGATCCTAATCGTAATCAGTCAATTAAAATACTTTGCATGCTGCCGCTTCTGTTCGACCTTACTATTTTCCAATTCAAATGTGATCATTTTGGTTTATTTTCAAATTAATTTGTCGATACTCCACCAACCCATAATAATTGAAAAACTTCTAAATAATCTAAAATTTTTGGAAACAATTAATCATTAAATTATTGACCTTAGGTCTGCTGCAACCATTATTTATAAATAAAATACTTAGGTTAGGATTATAAAGATTACAAAAATTATGAATATTCTTTTCTGTAACATAATCCAAGGACATTTTATTTTTTATTATTAAATAATATCTTTTTAATCGCCAAATAAGAACATAATACCACCCTTTAGAAAATTTAGGTCATCCCACCCACGCTGTATCTTTAGGCAGTTGTACATTTATTTTCAAGCCACACACTATGAGCAATAAAGTTAAAATTGAACTTCAGTACATAATGAAAATTGAACATGTTGCTATGGTATCATATATTTGCTGTAAAAAATTCCTAAACTTCACATTGAAGTTCAAAAAATTATTACACAAAACAATGAAAAATAATAGCAAACAACGTATGTATGTTATTCTAAGTTACAAAATATGATTTTCGTGTTACAATAAAAGATCATCTAAGGTAGTTTGATGTTTTTGTGTACAACAAAAATTAATTTAATAAAAAACTTTTGTTTATTATGTGTATTATGTAATTAATTTAATGGTTTGTGTACTGTACAGGTGACCCTGGTTACCTTTAAAAATTAAAACCATCTTGGTATTAGTTGTAGTATTCTGGTATCCATTTATATTTTTGTATTTTATAGGTCGTTTCTAATTTTTATGTTTCTCAATATACATACATAAAATAGACCAGCGGTGGTTATTAATTGGCGGAAAAACAACTTCTCTAAAATACAGATTTTAGTGAGCATTTTTTATTTGATATTATTCAGCTTAATGTTTATTTCCTTATCAAAATATAAGTACGATTGATAAATATCAATTAATTGAATTTCCAGTTTTTTAGTTTTGTTTTTCTTCCGTTACTTTGCTCCACTTAAAGAAAATACATAAATTAAAAAGAAAATAATCAAAAACAAACGAAACAAGTAGTGCAGAGTAGTACTAAACTTGTGTCGTGTTTGATAAAAAAAAATAAGTTTTCAAGTGTTATGTACTTCTTAACGTAACGCAAGATGTCGAGAAAAATATACAACTCGCGCATAATAAATCCACATAATATGTATGTTTATTCTGCACCTATTATTATTTACCGTTTGGCTTGGATATAATAGCTAATTGTTGTAATTACTAGAATTGTTCTAACCGGTCGGTGTTTTATATTATACAAATAAAAAATTAATTGAACACTCTTAATAGGCTAGGGAAATATTATGTATATAGACATATGTACATATATCAACATCGTGCAAGGCCAGAGTTGAATATATTATAGGCAATTGATTGATTTATGATTAAAATGAGAGTTGTATTTATGTGTATGTACTTGAGATAGAGAGTGGTGTAGTAATGTATTATTTTAAAACTAATTACCACAGGATTTTCGGTTTCTTACTTAACGATGACCGATATTATGTGATTCATCTTCGGACTTCATTTTGTAATTTCGAAATGATTTATTTATTTGTTGGTTTCGTTGGCTGACGACTGAATATTTCTGATACTTTTAATGTTTTGGAGCTTACCGCATTTTTCACTATAATTTAAAATGAACTAAACTCTAAACCTAATTCGTCTTAGTTTAAAGTGCTGTGGATAGTTTCGTATTTGTAATTTTTTAAATTTGATTTTGATATAAAATTAGTAATTAAACCGTCCTTGCATAGGGTACAATTTCGAATAATCTAGTTTAGATTAGATGAAATCGCTCCAATATTGATTTCAAATACATACATATATTTCTGAAATATTGAGACTAGCTTTGACTATATTTTGGCTCAACATACATATTAGACGTGCCATAGAACACATTATTAGGAGTAGCAAATTAGGCAAATTCTAATCAGACCATAGATTACCTATTTACACATCTATTATTTATACATCTTAATGTAAATGGTTGATTGAGATTATATGTACATCTAAAGGTGTCATTAGTGTCTTAAACCTCTGAACCCACTAAACCAATCCATTTTATACCTCAAGATTGACTCTTAAGATTATTTCACGTCAATATTTACATATGTGTAATGTAATCACGAACTGTACTAATAAAATTTCAAGGAATGAGTAAACTTTCGAAAGTAAAATCGACTCGGTTAATTAATAACATAATAGAGTTTGATTGATTAGATCTCTGAATCCAAATACATATGTATATTCGGCGATATTGTTTGTAGAATTTCATGATCGATTAACATCCCATAAATGCAACGCAAATTACTCGATAACAAAATGTGTGCTGATAATAACAAATAAACACAAAAGATGAAGTCGGTAAAAAGATTCTTAAAAAGTATGTGTCATTTGTTTATTTCACAATTTTACCAAAAAATCAATACGCCGCGCCATGCATTGCAACGTAGTACTCGACAACGGAGACCATAAAGAACGAAACCGAAAATGTATTCCTCCACTTTTTTCCAACGCTAATTGAAAGAAGCAAATAGAAAAAAAAACTTCCATCCCACAATAAAATATTCTTGGAAAAATTTGTCTGACGTCATCCGAATAATGAACCTATCCATATACAGTCCCCACACACACACACCAACACAAAAATAATAAGAACCATAAAAAAACATTTCTATATTGATTTTTCCTTTATTCTATATTTTCTATTTCGAAACACAACTCCTACTACCCACTGGCGCAATAATAATATTCCTTCAAGAAAAATAGAAAATCCATAACAAAATAACATTTCTTTATATATAATTTATAATAGTTGTGGGATTCATTCGACGACTACACCACTTTTGTGATTTGACATGATAATTACACAAAATATGGAATTTTCCATTTTCATCTGATATAAAAACTTGTATTAGTCTTGTTGGAAAAAGAAAAATTAAACTTTTCATCATTTGACATTCAAAATATTAATGGTTTTATTATACAACGGAGAATTGAATCTGATCTGAACACGGAACATTTCTCGACATGTATATATATTATAAAACGAAATTATTTAGGGAAAATTGAAAACAATAAAAATAAAAAATAAAATCATACTGTGTTAAGAAAGGTTTTAAAAAATGATTAAATTTTGTTGATGCTTTTATTCTGGGCGACAACAAAACAGCGACAAAATGTAAAGAGCATACTAAATGAGAAGTATGTATTTGTTGAAGGAAAACATAGAATGACGTGATGATTATTTGGCGACTTAGCGGTGTGGGTACTAAAATGGAATTATAAAAATAGGAGTGTGATTGCCATGTATTTGAAAAGAATAAAACTAAACATGCGTGTTAGTTATAGCACGAACATGGTAGTATATAGATGAATAATTCGCATATGGCAATATTAGAAACATAAATCTAACAGTGTTGGTCGTATAGCAATCATTTCAGTTTTTAATTTCACGACCCTAGCCAAATAACAGTTGGACACAAATATTTGTTTTATTATCAAAATAATATTTAATTCCATACGGACCAGAATAATTTATGAGTGTATATACTTTTTGGTGTACTTATTATAATTTATAATTATGAATCTAATTATGGGAATTTGACGTGTATCTAACCTCTAAAAAGCAAGCAGCATCATTTTATACACTTAAATTAGTGACACTGACCCCTATTGTTATTGTTTGACATTATCTATTTACTCCATTTCATAAGTACAGACTATGCTATCGTGACAAGAAACATAAAAACAACTAAAACAATTTCAATGTTCCTAAAACCTCAATTAAAGTATAAAAAAAAATCTTTATCAGAGCACCAATTCACCTTTAGTTAATCAATATGTGAACTTGACCTATTTCATGATACAGGCTTAATCATCGGTTGTTGGGTAATTATATTAAGCTAATTATAAAATATTATGCAAGTCAAGCAAAAGATTTAAAGTGAAAGTAAATTTCTTTCTTGATAATGTCGTTTGAAAAAAGTCGTGATTTACATTTCGTCGGTTGGCAGGCATGGAATGTAACACGTTTGATATGTTGCTAATAATGTGACGGGTTTATATTGTTTGTTAAATAAATATTGCATGCCAGTATATTATGTACGAATAGTCAACAATGTAACGCAAGTAAAGAAGCAATCAACAAAAAAATTGATAAGAGGAAATTAATTTTTTCTTAAATTACGTGGAACGACAAATTTCATGTCTTTAATAGATTTCATTTTCTTGTGTATCATTTTCTGGTATACGACAGAGATTTTCAACTTTTTTTTTATGTTGTATATATGTACATATAAATGCTTGACAGGCTTAAATACAATACAAAATTTCCCGATTGATCATTCCTTTTTAAAATACAACACAAGAATACGATCATGACGAACATGATAATGATGATTACTGTGATCTTTATAAATAAAATAAATTCATATACATAATTATTAGTAATTGAAAAAAAAAAATTGTTGAATAAAATACTTGTGTGACTGTTGAGTATGTATAATTATCGTGATTTGCTTTGTTTACGAAATAAAAATCGAATTAGAAATTATAATTGTTGAAATTGATTTTCTTGTGTCTTGAAAGGTAATATACTACAACGATGCAAAGAAGAATGATTAGCCTTAATGTCAAGACCTTTTCGATCTCATCAGTTAATTTTATAAAATGATAATTTATTGGTTTGAAAGTGGAAATTTTTGTTGTTAATAAAATTTTAATTAATTTTCTACAAGTGAGGCACGCGCACGATCACTAATGAAGATTTTGAAAAATAATGATAAATTATTTTTATTATTAGGAAATCTGTTTGCGTGTCTAAATTTGCCTAATATTTAATCGCCGACTATCTCTCATAATTTAATTTGTGTGTGTGTGTTCATGTCTATTAAGTATTAATATAAATTTTTGTTGACATTGTGTGTACAGTACACCCCATTGTTTAAATTATGTGTGTAGTGTCTACTATATTTTATTTAAGTACTCTTGGGTCAATAACATTTTCGATCTTTGTTCTAACCTGCTGCCAACGTGCCAATCAATTTGAGAAGAAAAGTATATGTCATGAAAAATGCTACAATAAAAATAATTATTGCCAATTAAGTTAGCAAATTATCAAGGTAGTGTTATTATTTATTGTTAGAAGAACAAGTTTCTAGTTACCATAAATAGTGGTATCTGCTACATTTCCTTGTTTTTGCAATTATAATGACAAATAGCAGAGTGGATAATAATATTGCTGCTCAAACACAAAATGATTTTTTAAAATTTTTGTTTACCCTAAATTTAGAATACCTGATTGCTTCGCTGCTTGAGAGCCAATTTCTTAATAAACTTATCAATTTTTTCTTTTATTTAATCTCATATATCAAAACGTTCTCCAACTTTTGATTGAAGTTCACATAAATTACTCCTACATTTTATATGCCTTTTCTTATTCGAATTAATTTTAAGTTTTTATCAAATTAGGTCAATCAATATATTTTTAGTAATAAGTTTTATTTATTCCAATTTCAGTAACCAAGCGATAGCCGATTATTTAGCAAGTAATGGTTATTCAGATGCTCTCGAAGCATTTAAAAAAGAAGCCGATCTATCCTCAGAATTAGAACAAAATAAAAAATTTGGTGGTCTATTGGAAAAAAAATGGACATCGGTGATTCGATTACAAAAAAAAGTGATGGAACTAGAAGCCAAATTATCAGAAGCGGAAAAAGAGGTAATCGAAGGTGCACCAACAAAATCAAAACGTAGTCCGGGCGAATGGATACCTCGACCACCTGAAAAATATTCATTAACCGGACATAGAGCAACCGTGACACGGGTATTATTTCATCCAGTATTTAGCCTTATGGTATCAGCCTCCGAAGATGCCACAATTAAAATATGGGATTTTGAAACGGGCGAATATGAGCGAACACTAAAAGGACATACAGATTCGGTACAAGATATCGCATTTGATTTACAAGGCAAATTATTAGCATCGTGTAGTGCTGATTTATCGATAAAACTGTGGGATTTCCAGCAATCGTATGAATGTGTAAAGACAATGCATGGACATGATCATAATGTGTCTTCAGTTGCTTTTGTGCCGGCCGGTGACTTTGTTTTATCTGCGTCACGTGATAAAACAATTAAAATGTGGGAAGTTGCTACTGGGTGCGTACCACAAATTTATTAATTAATTCACTTTCATTTTCATAATACAACAAAACAAAAATTTCATTTATATTTATTACCCGACTAACAATCATCTGGTCTCGCACAATAAATCACGGTCCAGTAATTTTTGACACATAAATAAATAGAGTGTGTGCAGAAGGGTTACATAATGTGGCTGTGGTTATTAAATTTGCCCAATGTTTTACGATAAAAAATAAGTTTGCTTTCAATTCTAGATATTGCGTAAAGACATATACTGGGCACAGAGAATGGGTCCGTATGGTACGAGTAAATGTTGACGGTGATTTAATGGCATCGTGTTCAAATGATCATTCGGTTCGTGTATGGCAGACAGACTCAAAGGAATGTAAAGTAAGGGTCTTAGTTGGAGTTTTATCGATATTGATTTAAAAAATTAATATAAAAATATTTATTTAGAATGAATTACGTGAACACGAGCATACAGTTGAATGTATTGCATGGGCACCAGAGGCATCACATGCGGCAATAAACGAAGCAGCTGGTATTGATAATAAAAAGGGTGCACACCCGGGTCCATTTTTAGCATCAGGTTCACGTGATAAAACAATTAAAATTTGGGATGTGACATCCGGTCTATGTCTATTCACATTAACCGGACATGACAATTGGGTACGAGGTATTATTTTCCATCCTGGTGGTAAGTATATGATATCAGCTAGTGACGATAAAACTATTAGAGTTTGGGATCTCCGTAATAAACGATGTATGAAGACATTATATGCTCACCAGCACTTTTGTACGTCAGTTGGTAAGTTGATCGATTTAAATTATTTTATTTTATTATTTATGTGTGGTTTCGTGAGTTAAAATAAATTTGAATAATGGATTACTTTTGTTTCGTCAGAAAGTATCAGAATTTTACTCAAAAAATTGTATTTGTATAAGATAAAATAATCAAACTCGCTGCGATGATGACTTATCCAAATTATTTGGTCAGCTCAAACAACGGTTTATCAATATGTAGTTATTTATCTACGGTGCATGTTGTAATTAGTTTGAATTTATGAATTTTTATATATTTTTACATGTGCTTCTAGTAGATTTTGAATCCGTGACTATCAAATTATTTTAAAAGAAAAAACGCTTGTATTGGTAGTTATGTATAATGGACAAAGAAATTGAAGCTCTTTTAAATTCTCTTAAAATGTTTTCCATTTTTTTAAGTTTCCATTTTTTTTCCATGTTTTCCATTTTTTTAAGTTAAGTTAAGACTCCATCGTTTATCATTTTTCAAATCATTTATAATTCAACTTCTTAATATTGCTGTCCTCCCTTTCTTGTCAAGCAAAATAATTTATTTAATTTTAGTTGTGGCAATTTTCGATGTTTAGTATGTAAATGTATTTTAGGATGAGTGTAACGGTGTAAAACGAAACCATACTATATATCTTAGCAATAAATAATACGAATTATAATAAATTCACATTTTAAATAATTCAATTTATTTCCAGATTTCCATAAAACACATCCTTTCGTAATTTCTGGTAGCGTAGATCAAACAGTAAAAGTGTGGGAATGCCGTTAATTAAAATTAAAAACAATTATTATTGTAACAACTAAACTTTACAGTTTAAAGATTTAAAAAAATCATAATCTAAATTAAACAAACAAAAAAAAAAATTGGAAAATTAAAAAAAAACAATAAAATATAAAAAATAATAAAAGTTTTCTTTCATTTTTTCCTCAAAATAAAAATAAAAGCTAAATAAATAAATAAAATACAAATTGAAATAAGGATACAAGGATTAACTACTCTACCCTATTGAACTACCTATAAATTATTATATAAATATTTAATTTATTAAAAATAAAATACTTGCCAGACCGTTTAAAAAAATAATTAAATCAGTGATGAAAATATATCCTTATTTTCAAAATAAAAGAAAATGATATTAGTGGATTTTTATTATTTTTAATTATGCAAAAATTAAAAATAATAAAATAACGAGATAATTATTTTTTTTAGTTTTATTTATTTAATTATATTACGTATAATTATTTTTTTTATTTTATGTTTTTTTTTGTTTTTTGGAGATTAGAAATGATATACACATACATATAAATATATATTTAATATTAAGCTTTAATTATTTAAAAATACAAAATACATAAATAAAATAAATTAAAATTTATTTAAAAAAAAATAATAAAAGGTAATTATATTTAATTATAATTTTTATTTTTTATTTTGTTGCCTATTTTCTTTTTTTAATTTTATTTGTACATTATTATTTTTATAATTATTTAAATATAATTAAAATAAATAAATAAATAAAGATGGAATCAACCTGAGTCTTCTCTTTTTTATATAAAACATTTATAAAAACAAAAAAAAATTATATTTATTCACCATCGAATTTTTTTTATGGTTATATTATTTACTACTTAAAAATAATTTAAAACAAAATTTTGAATATTATAATTTATTAAATGTTTTAATTTTATCTATAATTTATTATTTTTTTAGTTATCATGTTTAATTTTTTTTTGTGATTAAAAATATATTATTAATAAAAATAAAATAAATTATTCTGTATTTCTTATTAAAAAAAATAAATAAAATAAGCTCAATTAAACAAAAAACAAAACGTGCTAATTAAATTAATTTGAGAGTTAAAAATAAATAATTTCCACCATGATTTAAAAAAAAACAAATAATTTTTTTTTATTTATGCCAAAAACGAAAAGTAATTATAAATTTAAATATTTATTAAATACTATATATATATGTATATATAAGACAATAATATATTTTTATTTTTAACAATAAAAATATATATTATAGTGTATATCCTTTTTGGTATATAAATTAATAACTTTATTTTGTGTGACAATATTTAATACAAATAAATGTACACGTCAATTTTATTTTTAGCTCTCAAATTAATTTACAATTATTATGTTTCTATTAAAATAAAAAAAGTATAATACATAAAATATTTGATGCAATTTTAAATTTATTTAAAAAATAAATCATAACATAAATAAAATTTAGAAATTATATTACATATAAATATTAAAAATATTGATATTTTATTATTGTTTAATACGTAGCTGGAGATATTTTTTTTATTATTGCTATTATTTATAAAACGAAAAAAATTAAATAGTTAATAATTCCGTGATTTTTCCGCCGGTAAATATTTAATCTCTCAATTTATTATTGTTTGCCTTAAAAAACAAAAAGAAGAAACAAACAAACAATTATTATAACTATTAATACATTAAAACATATATTTATTATTGATTATAATTACGTAAAAATAAAATAATTAAAAATATAAGTAATCAGAATAAATTGAAAAATAATATATATTATTATATAATTTAATATGGAAAATTATATTAAATCACCTAAACATAACAACATTTATAATAAAAGCATAAAAATAATAATTATTAATTTATTATTATTTTTCAGTGAATTGATTAAATTAAATAGTATAAATATATGTACATCATTTATACACACACACAAACCCTACTATATAGCGAGATAATTTTTAATCCAAACTTGATTATTAATTATTTCACCCAGAGGAGTTTTATGGTTCCGTTTATATTTTCTTTTGGATTTATTAATGAATAATAATTCAAAATGCAACAAACAAAAAACATGTTTTCTGTAAATACAAAATATGTCAACAATTTAAAAATAAAAACAATACAAAAAACAATAAAAAAAGTTAAGTTTGTTTT